>BQNB010005419.1:0-82418 GCA_026074375.1 Tanacetum coccineum | reverse complement strand
GCATCTTGTTGTGCAGAAGAGTTAGAATTTTGAACAGCTGCCTGTTGTGATTCAATCACATACTGATAATAAGGAATGATATTGCTATCACTGTTTATTTTAGTCTCTGAATGAGTCACAACATTTGACTGTTCAGAAGACGGCATCACCTGCACAGCTTAATTAAGCATATTATTATTCATATTATCATGATTGTGTACCTCAGCAAGAGCATCTGAACCATAATGAGATAAATTCGCCATGAGAGCAACTTTGGCAGTGTTGAGTTCATCACAATCAGAGTCATATGCATCTAAATCATCAGCTTGATAAGCAGCATTGTGAGTAATGACAGTCTGTGTGGCTTGTCCTTCTGGAATTCCTGGATCTGCCAAAAATGCAAGTTCCTCCTCATGTAGAATTTGACCACTTGCTTGAGCTTGTACCAACAACACTTTATCCTTAAACCAAGAATCATTCTGTTTCCTCTTAGGTTTAGTGCACTGTTTGGACATATGGCTTTCCCCTTTGCAGTAGTAACAGATGACAGTCCTTTGTTTCCCATAATTGCTTCTGCTTGCTCCTGGAGTGTATGTCCTTGTAGTACCCGCAGCTAAAGATGTTTGTCTCCCCTGAATTGGTTGTAATGTCACTCTTCCATTATTAATGGTAGCTTGTTGCTTAGGGTTTGACGAATTCCTCAACTGATTATTGGTAGTAGGGTAGCGGGAAGTGACAACAGCAGTCAAGAAAGACATCATGTAATTGATGGCATCAATGGGATCATCACCTTTCTAGAACAATTAGACCTGAGTCTGGTTGGGAAAATTTAGATTGTTGGTTAACTGTGGGAGCACATTCTAATTGAGGGATGGATGATGATGGAGAATAAACGTTGTGGTGAATTGATGATTGATAATCATTGGATGGATAAGTGATTGAAAGAGGTGTTGATGATTGATGAGTTGAGTATTGTTGAGACTGATAAGGTGATCCATATTATGGAGACTGATATGGTAAAACTTGTGGTTGAAATTGAGTGTTTTGGTACGAGTTTTGATGAGTTTGATAAGGAGACTGGGTCATCTAATGGGATGCAATCAAAGCAAGCGGATCTGAGTTGCGTTCATGCATTAAACGAACCTCATTTGCATGAAATTCATGTTGTCCCAAATAAGCATGAAGTTGATCAATGTTAGTCGTGTGCAAATCCCGAACCAGTTTGACATCAGTTACAAATTTGCTCCACTCAGGAGGAAGAGTATTCAAAAACTTTGTGTTCACTTGAAATTGTTCCAGTTTCATGTTGTAGATGTTCATGTCATTGAGTAGCAGTGAAAATCTCAAGTAGAATTCATGTAGTGTTTCCCCCTTCTTATAAGCAAACTTATCGAATTCATCATAAAGCTTACACTCCCTTTCCTGTTTTGTCAATGAAGTTCCTTGCATGAGAAGTTGAATTCTTTCCTAAAGTTCCTTGGCGACTTTATGATTGCTAACCAATGCATAGACCTCAGGTGGTAGTCCTTGGAGAATGATATTTGTTGCCTTGATATCACAATCAGCTTGAATTGCTTCCGTAGCAGATAACTCAGAATATTTCTTTGGTCTTGTCACTCCATTTTCCTCAATTGAAGGCCAAATGAGTGGACCATTTTCAACGGATTCAAGAATCATTCTTCCATGTTGTCTATTCATCATGTATAGCTCCATTATGCTTTTCCAAGAATCGTACATATCCTTTTCCAACATAGGTGGACGATTGTCAGCACCCGAAAGAATCGCTTTGTCAGCAAGAGTCGTCATTGTGAAATATGTATGTTAAAAGATTACTTGTTTGATCGGACGGTGGTAGAAAGAAATTGTGTTTAAATAAGTTGTCTTTTAAGTGATTTAAGTCTTGAAACTACACGGGATTTTACAATTCTTGACAAAACCGGGAAAGACACGTAAATGTTTCACGGGATTTTACAAGTCAAAGAAATAAACCGTATAATTTTAGAAATTTGAGTTGTTCGTCTTGAGTTGTTCGACTCAGGTTGTTCGACTTGAGTTGTTCGACTCAGGTTGTTCGACTTGGGTTGTTCGACTCAGGTTGTTCGACTTGGGTTGTTCGACTCAGGTTGTTCGACTTGAGTTGTTCGACTCAGGTTGTTCGACTTGGGTTGTTCGACTCAGGTTGTTCGACTTGAGTTGTTCGACTCAGGTTGTTCGACTTGGGTTGTTCGACTCAGGTTGTTCGACTTGGGTTGTTCGACTCAGGTTGTTCGACTTGAGTTGTTCGACTCAGGTTGTTCGACTTGGGTTGTTCGACTCAGGTTGTTCGACTTGAGTTGTTCGACTCAGGTTGTTCGACTTGAGTTGTTCGACTCAGGTTGTTCGACTTGGGTTGTTCGACTCAGGTTGTTCGACTTGAGTTGTTCGACTCAGGTTGTTCGACTTGGGTTGTTCGACTCAGGTTGTTCGACTTCAACAGTGACGAAACTCAAAATCTCAAAAACACAAAAAGACACTTTTTTGATCGGTTTTTTGCAAAAAATCTTGTACAACTAGTGTTACTAACCCTATTGGAACAAGAAAAATAGAAACTTTAAGGTTTTTAAGCCGAAAAATTTTAAATCAAAATTTTGTTCTTTGTAAAGGTTTTGAACATAAAAGATGACCAAAAATGAAATTTTTCTTGATTTAAAGCTTGTACACCTATATCCTAAAGATACTAGATCAAATTTACCAAGGAAAATGATCTTTTAGTGTACCCAAATAGCTTCGAATCAACAAGAAAAATAAGAGGAAGGACGATTTTTGCAATATGACACGAACCAAAAAAAATAAACACAAAAACTAAACACACCACTCCATGGCTCTTGATATCAATTGAAGAATATTAGTAATGTCTAACAACAAGAACTAGAGAGAGAAATTGGGAAGGAAGGAAGTATTTTTAGAGAGAGAAAGACAAGAACATGAAATGCATAACTATGTGAAAATACAACCAACCAACCACCTCTCCAAGGCATGGAGAGGTGTATTTATACTTACAAATGGCACATGGGCTTGGGCTTGCATGGATTAATCCATAGGCCTTTGCTAACTAACTATGTAAGTTTTCAAAAATTACTTAACGAGCTAACGACTGTTATCTATGGAAGCGACCGACACTTTCCTAGGAATTTCGTATTCCTAACAAGTTCATATCCGGTTACTCAAGATAGATGGTCAAGAGATCAACACATTGAACTTGTAAATATCATTGGTGATCTTGGAGAAGGCATTCTTACAAGAAGCATGGCTGCCAAGCTCACAGCTGCCTCAGTTAGTGAATGTCTATTTGCTAACTTTCTCTCTGAGATAGAATCTAAAAAGATATCAAGGAACTAAAGCATCCAGGATGGGTTGATGCTTTGTAAGAAGAGCTAAACTAATTCTATAGAAACAAAGTTTGGACTCTTGTTCTACTCCCTTATGGAAAAATAGCCATAGGCTCCAAATGGGTGTTCAAGAACAAGAAAGATGAACATGGAATTGTTACCAAGAACAAAGAAAGACTGGTTGCTCAAGGTTATGGTCAGGAAGAAGGAATTGACTATGATGAAACCTTTGTACCGGTGGCAAGAATAGAAGCCATCAAGATCTTTCTTGCCTTTGCTACATACATAAACTTCATCGTTTTCTAAATGGATGTCAAAAGTGCCTTCCTGAATGGAAAATTAAAATAAGAAGATTATGTAAATCAGACTCCTGGCTTTGAAAGTAGTGAGTTCCCTGACTATGTCTGCAAGCTTGACAAAGCCCTTTATGGACTGAAACAAGCACCCAGACCATGGTATGTAACTATGTCTACCTTCCTTATTCAAAATAAGTTTGTCAGGAAAAGAATAGATAACACTTTGTTTATCTATATATCCAAAGGAGAATTTTTCATTGTTCAAGTGTATGTGGATGATATCATATTTGGGGCTCAACAAGTTATAAACTTTGTAAACAGTTTGAAAACTGATGACAAAGAAATTTGAAATGAGTTTAATAGGAGAACTCACTTACTTCCTTTGACTGCAAACCAAGCAGGATGACAAAAGAATATCCATTTGTCAAGAGTAGTACACAAGGAACTTACTGAAGAAATATGAAATTTCTGATAGTTCCTTAGTGAAGACACCAATGGTTCCTCCAAACAATCTAGGGCCTGACCTTGGTGGTAAATTGGTCAATTAGACCATGTATAAAGGAATGATTGGGTCCTTGATGTACTTAACTGTAACCAGGCCTGATATTAAATTCTCAACATGTCTATGTGCAAGATATCAGGCCAGTCCAAAAGAATCATATCTCATTGTTGTGAAAAGAATCTTTAGGTACCTGAAAGGTACTTCATCCCTTGGTCTGTGGTATCTAAAATTCTCAAGATTTGATCTTAAGGGATACTTAGACTCAGACTATGTTGGTTGTAACATGGATAGAAAAAGCACCTCAAGTGCCTGTCAAATTCTTGGAGGAAAATTGGTTTGTTTGAGTGTTAAAAAACAATAGTCAGTGGCTATATCTTCAGCTGAGGCTGAATATGTTGCTCCTGCTGGGTGTTGTGCAAATATCCTATGGATGAAAAGTCAATTTAGTGACTATGACATCCATTATAAGATGGCACCTATTTTTTGTGACAACATCAGTGTCATTGTTATATCTAACAACCCAGTTCTTCATTCAAGAATCAAGCATATTGATATAAGATATCATTTCATCAGGGACCACATCCTGAAAGGAGATATTGAATTACACTTCATCCCCACTGAGTATCAGCTAGCTAATATATTCACAAAGCCCCTGGATGAACCTACTTTCACAAGGCTAAAATCAGAGTTAGGCATGCTAAACATATTTGATCAGTCTCCCTGATCAATCATGTTTAGTATGGCGTAATTATTCATCTCTCCCTAAACCAAATATGACTCCCATGACACCGAGAGACACACTAAATGAAATAACTAAATGCTCTAAGTCTTTAGTTAATTAAATGTCCTAGGTTGGTGACCGAACACATTAAATAAGTAACAAATATTCCTTATCTAACTGTCATCCAACAGTCATGCCTGCAAAAGTGCATGACAATATAGCGGCTAAACAGTAGGGATACTGACAGACGTGGATGGTGGCATTTAATGTGGGATACCAAACATTTTTAACTTTTTCAAAATGAAAAGTTTAAAAAATTATTAAAACCTTTTCCCGTTTCACCTAATTCCCTATCCAAAGGAGTGACACATACATAAATTTTCAAAAAGCAAACAAACTATACTAAAATTTTCTCTCAAGCAAAAGTGTATGTGTTCTTCAATTGTTATGGGTAAAAAATCATTTTTAAACCATTTTTCTTCGTCAAAGTTGTGTGCATCTAAGATATCCATCTTAGTGGTTTTCCACCTTGATAAGATATCAAAAATTTCATAGCAGCGGTCAAAGCTGGATTCAACTTGTGGCCATCTAGTTTTTTATATTTTGCCATTGTCCTTTCAAAAAAAATCTAAAATGGCAGCAAACCAAGCACTCGAATATGCCTATCAATGTGGTGATTTGACTGTTGAATCCGTGGTTTTTCATAGCAACAACTTTGTGGGCAATTTCAACTACCTACAAAATTCCCTAGCCTATAAAAAAATTCAAGTTCTTAATGAACTGCCCTCTAGCTGAGGCTTTTACCAAAACACCCTTAGTGTTAAATGAAAACTTCCTTAGGGAGTTTTGGTGTACTGCTATTTCCTATGACCCAACTCCACCTGCTAATGACTCTGAGAAACGTCCTCTTAAGGAATACAAAATCAAGTTCACAGTAATGAATGGCAAAAAGCCATTGACTCTAAACTTTAAAACATTTGTTGAATCTACAGGTCTTGATTAAAACCAAGGCACCTATGTGTCTCATCCTACTCCTGAGGCTATGAAGGCTGAATTGGCCAAAATTACAATTGATGAGGTCCTGATAAATAGGAGTCATGTACTAAAAATTGCTTTTCTTGTGGCTTGGAGGATCTTATTCGCCTTTGTGATTCAGGTCCTCGACGAGAATTACTCATCCACTGAACAGGTTAATTCTATTCAGCAGCTGATAGCCTATTGTCTCATCACTAGGACAAAGGTTGACATATGGGAGATCATTTATAGTGATCTCATAACCAGACTCACAAACAAGTCTAGGCATAAATATGTTTCTTATCCTAGGTTTGTTTCGTGTGCTCTAGAAGTGTTATTGGGTACTGAATACGCTCAGGACGAAAAATTTGGGAATCTTCCTAACGTCCTGAGTAACTTAAATTTTACAAAGGACCCATCTAAAGTCACTACCATTGAATTAACAGCCTCAATGATGGCGGTAAACAATCTTGAATCCTTAGTGTCTCCGCTTCCTTTTTTTGGAAAAAAAGAAGATAAAGTCTCAGACTGTGTCTAATAAAAAACCCAAGACATAGGGCCTTGAGGCTTCTGGAAAACTGCCTCAAAAAAGGAAACAATCTAAGCTTAAAAAGACACCCGTTGTTTAAGCCACTAAAACACCACCCACTGAGGAAGTGCAAACAAAGGATTTTGATAAAACCTAGTCATTCTCCTCGGCCAAACTACTTATCCTCAAGATATAGAGATAAACATACAACTCGCTGTTAAGGGATCTCATTCTCCACCTGATGAGGGCACTTGTATATCACAACCTTTTCCTGAGGATAAAACTACTTATCCCAAAGACCCAGAGGGAAACAAACACCCCGCTGATAAGGGATTGCCTTCCACGGTTCCTAATGAAAGTATTGGTAAAACCAAGCCTTGACCTAAAGGGCCACGTGAGGAGAAAGACTTAGAGAGATTAAAACCACTCGCTGATATGGAATCACAAACCCCTCTTGTTACTGATCTCTCAGGGACTGATGCTAAGTACCAGGTGGACCAGACCCAGTCAACTAGATCTGAGGTATTAGTCCCTGACCAACACCAAAGCAAGACTTCTTCTGAAGTGGAGCTGGATTTTGAACCCTTGAAGCTTACAACTACTGCTGATATTCAAGCTCTTTTGGGAGCTTCTGATGATGATCTTAAAAAAGACAGTGAGGATGATGTGTTTGAGGCTGAAGAATAAATGGATGAAGACATTCAAGAGCCTGACACTGAAGAGACTCAAATTCATCATTCCACTGAACCTACAACTGAAGAGCATCAGTCTCCATTACCAAACAAGGATCAGCCTGAATCCTCAAAAGCCAAGAAGACTGAAGCATCAGACTTAGAGTCCTCTTCTTGTTCTGAATCTCTCAAGCCCTATGACAACTACATGCCAATCACTGAAAGGCAATTGGTAAGAAATCTCTAAAACTTCTCTGAAGTTATCTATGCTTAGGTTGCTGACGACCATTAGGAGAAGCATGAGAAAGTTGCAGCCTCATATGCTGATTTGAAATGGAATCTTGAAGATTTCATTAACACAAGATTCACCAAGTATGAGAACACTGATGCTGCTCTCAGGAACTTTCAACAAATACTCAATTTTTTCAAGACTGATCATAACACAGACCTTAGAAGGATCCTTCAAAATCTTAAAGAAGTTCAGGACGTAGTTAAGGAGGATCATGCCTTGAATAAGAAGGTTCTTACAGCTATTGAAGCTTACACCAAAAATTCCACCAATCTTACTGAGCTCCTCACCCTGGTGAAGAATTTTGATATCTCTGGTCTCAAGTCTCTGGTTGAAACCCTATTGTGGATGCTCCGAATGATCATTTGGCCACATGGGCTAAGTCATCTACCAACCTGGCCTGGAGTGTTGGTCCTAGGCTGACCAAGATTGAACACACTCAGGCTATGCTCCAAAATGACATCTCATCACTCAAGAAGGACATCTCTGAAATCAAGAATATGATGTATGAGATTTTCTATGCCTTTAAAGGACAAACCCCTCCCTCAAGCAGTGTGCCAACATGTAACAGCCCGAGTTTTTGGCCGACGATTTTCTCGAGCCACAATTTATTTTCTACGTTTGATTTGGAATAATCATTCCTCGTTCTGGGCGATTTGATAAAAATCATTATTTTTGGTTATTTTGCAAACCGTGTTTCTAATTTCTATTCGTTTGAGCGTTTGAGAAAATTTGAAAATTTCATATTTTTCCTCCGAGAGCGAAACTATATTTATATTAGTGTTTTATGGCTTTCCCCGAGTTTTCGTAAAAACCGTGTTTAAAAGTCGTGTTTTAAGTGATTTAACATTTTATTAAATGTTTTAAAGGAAATTTAGTGGGACGGAATAAAAATATTTACGAATGTGGTGTGACCCGAGTCTTTGGTCGGCTTTAATAACGAAACAAACACTTTTGTACTAAATTTGAAGGACTTAAAGGAAGGAGGGACTAAAGGTGTCAAGTGGTTAAACTATTTTCCTATAAATACCACCACATACTTCTATTATTTTCTTTTTAGAAAAATTTTCTTCTCTTGTCCTCTCCTCCCACTCCACGACCGGCCACACCCTTACACACACCAAACACATTGATTTTTCGACATGCATTACGATCCGTTTTGAAAATATTAATCCCCTCGTCATTACCTACATATCCCACTAAAGAAAATGCACATGCGTTAAGTATTTTACTAGTTTTGGATTCGGACTAGTTTCTATAGATTTTCAAGTATGAGTGCGTATAAAAACACTAGGAAATGTATATTTGGAGTATTTGGGTTGTGAGAAACATTCGAAAATATGTTTCGGGTTGTGTTGGGTTTCGGAAAGGAACAAAAGGAAAGGGAAAGAGACGATTTTGATTATCGATCTTGCTTATATAAGCATTTGTAAGTATTTTAAAGTCTATGTTATAATTATTTTTCGTATAGAATTGATGTTGATTCGTGCATGTGATGAAATCTGAAGGATCTTGCGTTAGACTAGATTAGAAATAATATTGGATGATTTAAAATATTAAGATGTTGCTTATAAGCTATTCTTGATATGTTGTGAAGTGATTTTTGGCGTGAATTGTAACGCACAAATCCGAGCAGAATCTTTGGCACGTATTTTGAGGTTCGAGATTATGTAAAAACTGATTTTTGATTTTAAAATATGATAGAGTTTGTCCTAATGAACGTTTCGATATGTGGATCGTCCTGTAACTCTTAAAAACGAAGATTTTACGGCCGATTGAAGTTTGGGAAATATTATATACTAATAATCAGCTATTAGACTTTTTGGCAAGTTGGCAGATTCGAAAATGGACAATTTGAGCAATTTCGAGTCCGTTTTAGCCTTCCGGCGAAACACGAAAGTTGTCCGTAATGTCGTTTTACTTTGTCGCGAGGTTTGTTAGTTTTAAAATCGCATAATAAAGGGTCAAAACTGAAAGTCAAATTTCTGCGTTATGTTAAAAATATATGAAGTTCCAGCAGAAACTTGCAGGGGCTTTTTCTTCCTTTTCCTTCGAGTTTCAGGTCTCGGGTAAAACTAAAAAGTTGTCCGGAACGTCGTTTTGCATAAAATCTATTTCGAGTTCGAGTCGTGAAAATGTGATCTAGCGGGTCGTTTTGGACGGGTCAGATTTAAGAAAATATATATATATATTGAAAAGTCAAACGTTGACTTTTAAAAGTCAACTGGATTAATATGAGACTTGTTGGATTTTTTAAAGATAACAAACACTATTATTATTACGATCATGATAATTTGAGTTTGACGACTTTAATGAAAAGGACGTTTCTAAAAATAGAAAGTTTTCGAAAATAGAAAGTTTTTAATAAAGTGATACAACTTATGTTTGAAAGAAAGATAGTATCTTAAGTATACTAAGTGTTAGGATCTAGGTCGCACAAGAAAATTTCTCATCACGTGTGTATTTTATACGATTTCTATCGTTGTGATGTACGCATCATTCGATCGTACTTTATTATATAGCAACCGAGCGACATAATTATAGGTCACGGTCGAGGTCGTTATCGGTGACGTTTCATGATTGATCGATTATTGATCGTGGTCTTCGATCAAGGTGAGTTCATATCCTCGCTTTTGAACTGTTTTCAATGTTTTATAAACTCGTGAGGGGGATACATGCTTGTTTTGAAAAATGAAACACATGTAACATTATATGTACTTGTTGTTGTTGTTTGTTTTGAAAAATGGAACACAAGTAACATTATATGCACTTGTTGTTGTTTGTTTTGGAAAATAGAACACAAGTAACCTTATGTGCACTTGTTGTTGGTTGTTCTAAAAAGTGGAACGCAAGTAATTTTAAACGTACTTGTTGTTGCCTGTTTATAAATTGAGCATAAGCAGTTTTATACGTGTTGGATGTTGTTGTTGCGAGAAATTAAACGCAAGTGTTATGAAATGATAATATGATTTCATTGTCATGAGTTTATGGCTTTGACTGTGTGCTCGTTAATTACCGAGGAGGTAAACGCTAAATGCATTAAATAGACCTATTGGGTTGACAACCTTGACCGGGGTCTGAATCCTGAATTGAATAGCGAGCACCCTGTAACGGACATTTTGTATTGAGTTTAGGGGTGGTGGCATACTACCCGGTCACTTATTTATCTATAATGATAAATGTGTTAAGGTTCGGTACACGGGCTCATGGAAGTTGGAAATGTGGTGTGGCTTGCCTAGCTAGCAAGTCATACATGCTTTTGGTGGAACCAAACTGCATTCTAAGGTTGTAAATGTTTTTTTGTGGAACCAATGTGTGTTCAAATTGTTACTTGAAAACTCTATGAATTCACTCAACCATTGTGTTGACGTTTTTAAGCCTGTATCTCAGGTTTAAGTGCTTGTGTGGCTTGGATGGGACGGAACGTGGATATCAAGGATTGGAACTCGGTGAAATTTTGCACATTCGATAAAGGAAATTCTAAGAAAACGAGTCATGATGTGACTCACTAGAAATATATTTTCTAAACTGGTTTGGGACCTTGTAACTCTGATCTTCTTTTTAAATAAATCGAATGTGATTTTGTTTTATAAACGTCTCTTATGAAGTCGTTTAGTGTGACTCGTGTGCATGTATTATGAAGTAGCACCCCAGAGGTGATATTTCGCTGCGTTGTAAATTTGGGGGTGTTACACAACAACAACACATGCTATCACTAAAGGTCCAGCAACTGTTGGGGGAGAATTTTGCTCACACGGCCACTAAAGAACCACTTTCTCACTTCGAGGGGGAGAAAGCTGATATGGATACTGAAGAAGCAATTGAGAAACAACCAACCAAAGAGCCTGATGTTGAGAAAAGTATGCAAGAGCCTGCAAGAGCATCTCGACCAATCCCAATCACAATTGTCAGACCACTAATGAGGCCAGCTCCTAAAATTGAAATGATGAGCTCTTCATCAACGATTCAACTAAATGATACCATCCTTGAAGTCCTAATTCCTCAACCCGCTGGTCCTGTTATTGATATAACTCCACCTGAACAACCTGAAAGTCCACTACTTGCTCCCTGATAGATGAAAGGGCAAAGTCACTGATGATATTGAATCTCCAAAGAAGCTTGTCAAAACCTCAAGTAAAGTTCGTCCTGACCCTGATGAACCAGTTAGAGTTCCTTACGAAATTCATGGAAAGTTGTACCACCTTACCAATCATAAAATTCAAGAGCACTTAGACAAAGAAGAAAAAATGAAGAAAGCTGTCGAGAAAGCAAAACTATTGGTTATGAGCAGACCTGAGCTTATCAAAGTTGTACATAAAGAAGCCTTAAAAGATGGAATTGATCCTAAGATTCTTAAAAGTGCAAAAGGTGGTCAGGAATTCAAGAAGATTCAGGATGTTGAGTACAAAGTCTTGAACAGAGAACACTCTCAAAAGATCAAGAAAGCAATGGAGCTCAGAAAAAAAAAAGACTTGATCAGTATATGTGGACAACCACCAGCAGACTAAATCCTGAACCTACTAATGATATCAAAATTCACCCAAACACAAAGCCTGCAGTGATCACAGTCTACAGAGGCACTGATAAAGGAACTTTGAAGTTCACAACCCTTTTAAGTTTGGTGACTTTGGGGTTACTGAATTGGATGACTTGGGTCTTATCATTTAGAAAAAAAGAACAAGATTGTTAGTGAATTGATGACATCTCTGGGAAAGAGATATGAGAGACTCAAGAAAATCCCTGAAGAACCACTACTCATGCTAATAACTCTCTTCCCGAGTATGATTCGTTTCTTTTTTAGATTGAGCCCGATCAAGGAGGGTTGACTAACGTTGTTATTTTTGATAATTCAAATGATCCTCTTTTGGAACTTCCTGAGTTTGAATCATTTCACTTTGATTTGGATCCGTCACTTCCTCGTCCTCCTCCGGAACCACCTGATGTTGAGATTAGCTTAATTATTGAGACTGATGCACATGTGATAAACAATTTTGATGATCTTAATGAAGACGAATGTTTTGACCTAGGGTGAGATGAGATTAATGTTGAAGATGATGATTCCTTCATATTTGTCATTCGGACTTTTCTCCCGTTTCTCACATACCTTGAGGTTTTTTCCTTACTTTCCTCCACCAAAAATGAGGATACCATTTTTGACCCCGGCATCTCCACTTAGAGCTGGTGGCATCTCATCGGGATGGAACTTTCATGTGCTTTAATGTTTATCCAAACATTAATGAAAGCCCGATTAAGATTTTCTCTTCCATTTTACTCTCCCTAAGGACAAATGAATTCAGGGATCGAGTCAAGCTATGTGACTCGGTTACCAAAAACAAAAGCGCTTTGTGGGAGGCACCCCATGCTTATCCATTTTCCAATTTCCTTTTTAGCTTCTAATGTGTTGTAAAGAGGCTTGTACTCTTCCATTCTTTGTGTTTGTTGTTCGTGCTTGTGATTGTTTGCAGGATTCACTCAAATTTTCTAAAGACTCTCGTGTTCGGTGTTGTGTCCCGGTCCACTTGAGCTTCCTAGCCTTTGTTTGCAATTAGTTTGGGGAAATCCGATATCCTTTCATCTTATCGATTCACGTTTATCTTTGTATAATTAATAAACGGCTTAGATTTGCGTAGAGACCCACCTTAAACATTGAGGACAATGTTTCGTTTTAGTTTGGGGAGGGAATCTATAGATTTGATGTTACCTACTTATTGTTTTGTTCTCACGTACCCCATTTCCCACAAAAATTTTCAAAAATATGAAAAATTTTAAAAATTTTAAAAATAAAATAAGTGTTTTTGTCACAATTTTGACTTTCTTGCTGGGTAAGAACAAGAGTAAATTTTGACCCGATCGAGCATGTTGAGCTCTACCTTGTTCCTTAACTTTTAGGCTAAGCGATCACGATTTTTGCGAAGAACGAAAGATGATAGAGTTAAGTATGAGTAGGATGCTAAACAAGGATTATTTGGCAATTTTAAGAGCTCATGTATGTAACTTGTTGCTTTTTCTCTCATAAGCTCTTAACCGGATTAATATACGTGCTGTTTTTGAAGATTAAACTTAAATCAACAATTTTTATGTAATATATAGCAAAAATTTTAGTCTTAGTTCAAATTTATACCTGAATTTTTCAAAAAGAAGTCTTGTTTAAAAAAGTTTAGTTAAAAAAAATGAAATGATAAAATGATAAAAAATGATAATAATAAAAGTTGTGGGTTGATAAAAGTTTACTACCTCTTGCCGGCTCACAACCGATGTTGCAGCCTTCTAAAAGGTCGAGGGTTACAATTGCATAAATAGTTAAATTAAATTAATAATTGACTTCTTTTTGTTAAATTCAAATATGCTTTTGCACTTTGACTACTCTATTTTATAAGCTATGAATATTCGGGAAACCTGAGAGTTTTTGAAACCTAAGGTCCGTGAGTCCCGATACTAGTCTCTGTGGGGTGTCAAAAGCCTGGTCACTTAGCCGCAAGGTTGGGATGTGCCGAGACGAAAGTCGTTACATGGGATGATCTCGCCTTTAAACTCATTATTCTAAGGTGGAACGTAAAGCATACTATGTTGCAAAAAGTTGATCCATGGTTGAAAATTCAAAATAGCACACCCATTTAAAGATATAATAAATGTCGGGAGTAAAAAAGTTCACAAGTTGCAAATATGAGTAGTGTTAGCATCCTTACTGATATTTAGCTGTGATTTTGTTTTAAGCTTGGTTTGGATAAGTGAAAAGTCGGGAACGATGAATTTATCCTTTTTGGGGCATTCTCGGATTCGAAATGCATCTTGTTCTATGATCCCTAACAATTATGGAAATAACGAAAGTCGAAATAATCTCAATTATATTATTAAAAAAATGAAAAAAGTTTTTAGAAAAATGGGAAATAGGGGTGTTTTATAACTTGTGATTTCTTAACTTTCTCCACGAAAATCTTTGCTACTTTTCAAAGGTTTAGTTTGGGGAAGTTTTGAGGTATTTGGTTATAAGGCATATAATATTGCGTGAGGACACGCAATCGCTTAGTTTGGGGAATTTTGATATGTGTGAAAACACATATCCATTTTATATCAAAATAAACCCAATAAAGACCAAAAACATAATAAAAATGGCAAAGATATGCTTGTTTTTGTGTTTTGTATGTGCAGGTACGGATAAAGCAAAAACCACAAGAAAACGGTTAAAACCGGGCAAACACGAACACAAGAACGGAAGAGCACACAAAGAGCCGGGAGAATGCTATCAAGTCAACCCTCAGTCAACCCTTGGTCAAAGTCACAACAAGACAAAATCCAAAATTCCAAAAGCAGTCCCTAAAAAAATCACCAAATTACAAAACAAACCCTAAATTCCACTAACGGTTGTTAGTATAAAACCTAACACCCGTTAACTCTTTATAAAACCATTTCCTTGGCCCAAAAACCACATCCCTTATAACCTGGCCCAAACCCAAGTCAAAGCCCGGGTCAACACAATTAAACGCACCCTTATAAGTTAAAAAAAAGCGGGAAAACCCGTTTCTACTGTTCATCGTCTTCTAGATTTCACCAAGAGGTAAAAATCATAGGGCTTTTACAAATTAAGGGATATAAGGGACAATTCATGGGACAAAGTACACATGGGCAGAATAATACATCATCAAACGCGCCCTATTGGCCTATCACAACAAGGAATGCCACGTTAGATGATGAGGAAGCACAGGGGAATGTTGGGATTTGCACTTGAGGTACTCACAAAAGTAACACAAAGGTGTCACATCACGAATTGCCACGCTGGCAATCCGTATGAGACAATCTAATCCAACGGCTTGTATTGAAGACTCAATGATTGAAGGAATCTAAGGGCCAATGATAAGAGGAGGTGTAACTGAATTTAGTCCTAGAAGCTTCTCATTCGGGCTATAAATAAAGCCTCATCCTCACACACAAGTACCTAGTTTTAGCTTTTAGAATTTTTAGCTTAATTTAGTTGTAGCTTATGCAATTTTATCTTCAAATGTAATTTTATCTTTTAGTAATTTGTAACTTTCAGTTTTTAAGGCATTGTAATCCAATTTGAGTTTTAATAAAATCCTTATTTCAGTTTTCATAAGTTGTTTTCTACTCATAAGCTGCTACTATTCCATAAGCTACTCATAAGCTCTCACAAGTCTCTAAGCTTGTGATAGAGCTCAATTCAGCCCCTAATTTACTTAAACTCTAAAATCAGTTAAGCTTAATACCTTTGCTTGTTTGGATTGTGAGCTTTTGGAAGATGAGTTTACAAAGGAAGAACTCATATGGACTTTTACTAGCTTATCCATAAGGATAAGCTAGAGCTAGTAGATAAGCTCATTTGAGCAATTGTGCCTTTGTTTTGCTAAGGCAGTTTGTAAGTTCTCATTTAATTTCCTTGTCTTAATTTTCTAGCTTAAAATTGCTTAGTTGCTTATTAATTGCTTAATCTGTTTATTATCTAGCTTATTTGTGCTTATTATTGTTAACTTGTGCTTATAAATCATGTCCTACCATCTGTCTTTAATTAGTATAGCTTAAATCTTAGTATTTCATTAAGTTGTCATAATATCATAAAAACCAAAAAATAGTTGGCATAGTTGCAGATCTATGAATTTAGCTTAATTAGTTGTTGATTAATGTTTGTTAAGCCTGTTATAAGCTACTTCATATCTGGTAATAAGGGTTTGTCAATTGGATTTTAATTTCATAAGCCTAAATGAAATCTGTCAAAGTTAAAGGGGTGTTTGGATTAGCCAAGTTGACCTTCTATAGTCAAAGTTATTTTGAGTTTTCACTTAGGTCAGTTTAAATTTCATATTTGATTAAGTTTTAAAATGGTTTGCTAGGTTAGCTTAAGCTTAAAAAGTTTGTGAGGTACTCTTTCTACTTTCCTGCACCAGGGGAGTTTTCCCTCTTTTCTTTGATTGATAAAATTTGATCCAAGCCTTCCTAGGCTTGGATTTTGTTTGCTAGGTATTCATTTACACTCTTTGAGTGTAACTAGTGCAGGATTTACCAATTAGGTAACCTGCATACTTGATTTGTGCTTTTGTCAATTGCATCAGTTACTACTGCTGACTTTTTATCTTCAGTTAGACTAGTGTTTGTAGGATTTAAGATCTAAAATTCAATTAGCTTTTAGTTAACATATAAGTAATTTTAGATTTAAGCTTGTTTTTCATATCTTAGCTTATTTCATAGAGTAATTTAGCTTTAGAATTTCATATAAAACCTCAAAAAGCCAAAACCAGTAGTAACTCTTAGTTAGCTTTTAAATTTTGATTTCTAGCTTTTAGTACTTGTTTTTATGATTTGAATCAATAGTTTATAAGTAGGTAGTTAAGTTGTTAAAAGCTCAGTTTCTGTTTTAGCTTAATGTGCATTTTAGCTTATCTTATTTTTGAGCTTTAAGAGTTCATTTCTAAGTTAGCCATTTTAATCTTCAAATTCAGATAGCCTTAAGTAATAGTAGTTAAGTTAGCTTATTAGTCTTAGCTTCTAGGTGTCATAAGCTAATTAGGACGGCTTTTATTTTTAAATTTGAGCTTAATGAGTAGTGTGCAAGCTTTTAAGTGAAAAGTAGTTTTTAGGCTTTTTTACTTACTGTAAACAGCGTTTTCATTAGCTTATCGAGAGCTTATTTTTTAGTTTTAGCTTATATTGCTTTTAGAAAAGTTGCTTATCTTTAGGTGCTCTACAACTTTTGTTATTTAAGTTTTTTATAAAAACCAAAAAAAAGGGGAAGTGGAAATCGGGGGTGAGTAAGGCTCGAACCCCCGACCTCAACACCTCAACCCTTTATAACTCACCACACACCACACACTACCGTTGTGCCCTTGGGTCTTTTTCATAAGACTCTTGCACAATTAATTTCTTATACTCTTTTTTGCCAATAAGTTTTATAAGCTGTTTAAGCTTATCTCGCGGCTTATTTAATAAGCTGTGATCTCGGGCTTATTTTTCCTAGGTTTTAAGTAGTGTAAGCTATTTTCTGTCATTTCTCTAGAATTTTTAGAGTTCGTTTAGTATTTTTTAACATTTATTTTCATTAAAAACTTGAAAAAATAGAAAAATAATCAAAAAAATAAAAATCTTTTTTAGAAAATTTTCTTTTTTCATAAAGTTCGTAGGAAAATTAGTTTGACTCTCGTAAGTTTATTTTTTGAGCATTTTAGCTTTTAGGGCTTGGTTTTCAATTTCCGTTATTCGTTTTTGTGATTTCTTTCAAATTTTATCGTTAAGTTTTCAAATTCTGCAAATCCCTTTATTTTTATTCATAGAATTAGATTGTTAATTCAAATTCTAGGTTAAGGTGATAATTAGGGTTTATTTTGTCATTTCTGTTTTTCGTCTGCGTGTTTAGTTATTTTTCTTGCATTTAATTGTTTTAATTGTTTTTAGTCATAGAAAATCAATCAAAAAGTTAAAAAGCATTCATAACATTGTCCAAACTGAATCGAGGGTATCAATTCACATTTCTTTGGGATACGACCCGATAATCACTTACCGGTTAATATACGTATTATATCATATATATTTTGAAGAATTTCCTTTTTACATTTGTCCTCAAGGGTAAATTGGTATTTTTCCATAGTATTTTATATTATATTTTTACGTGTGTTAGATTTTATCAATCAAAATTTTGGCGCCGTTGTCGGGGATGTGTGTTAAGATTCTCTCATTTGAAGTTTGTTGATCGTGTTTTGGAGAGCCTTTCGTTTTCGAAAGTTACGCTTTTAAGAAAATCAAATATAAAAAATATATATAAAAAAATAAACGGTTGAAGCGAAGCCGTATCCCATTAGTCAAGGTTCGATGGAACTCCAAGAGAGGTCCTGAGTTTACATGGGAACGTGAAGATCAATTCAGGAAGAAATATCCCCACCTCTTCACCAAGACCGCACCATCATCAAATGCCGCGTCTTAAGCCTTGAGGACAAGGCTCATTTAACGGGGGGAGACTATAACACCTCATGTTTTAGGTCATTGTATGACATTATTTAATCCACTAATTATTTTTAGGGTTTTACGCGTTTGCTTTTAAATCATAATCGTTAAGCTAAATCGCGTAAACTGAAAATGATCATACAATGTAAACGGGCATTAAACAATTAAATGTTTACATCAAGCAAGTGTTATATGATTATTTAGAGGATAATTATTAACTTTGTTCATCATATTTTTATTGGTTACGTAAAATGCTTACGTTTCACGATAAAATGCGTTTAGGCATTCCCGGAAGTTCCAAAACCTAACTACGCCTAAACGAATACCCACGATTATACCCAATACCCAAAATAATCAAAATAACATCACATATATGTCTATGTGCCGAAATTTTGAGGATAGGACCAAGTTTTATCACTTGTCCATAATATCTAGATATTTAAGAAATATCTAGGAAACAAACTCTTACACCATGGTCAACTTGACTATTTAACCTTGAGCAAGGGTTAGAAAGTAACCATGGTTAGGTTAATAAGATATTTTTACTATATATAGCATACATGCACTCTTCCTTTCTTAAACACTTAACAAAAATCACCAAAAACCTCTCTTTGTCTCTCTTATAGCTCACGGCCAAATAAGCTCATATAATCAAACCATACAAAATTTTTCTACAATCCATACAACCCTTTACACATCAATCCTAAGGCATACTAAGGTGTTTGCAAGCATTGGTTCATCATTTGCAAGTATTAAGGAAGAAAAGGGAAGATTAGGGTTTCAAACCTAATCTAGGGTTTATAAGCTTGTAAGCTTTGGTTTTGAATCTAAACACGGGTTTAGAACTTATTTCACATCTCTATATAATATATAATAGCAAGTTAATAGAGTGGAAGGAGGGTTTGTGGGGCTGTTTTAAAGGGATATAAGGGGTTGAGGGTGTATATTGTTGAATTGTTAGATGTTTGGGATATGAGTGGGAGGGAGATGGGTGTGAGGGATTGAGAGGATTTGGGGTAAGTGGGGTTTTTGTGTTTGTTGAGTGGGAAGGGTTGGTGGGGATTGTGGGGTGTGGGATGGGTGGTGTTGGGTGGGTTATGGGTGGGGATGGGTTTTTAGGTTTTTTTGATGTTTTTTGTGTTTTTTTTTATTTTTTTGTTTTTTATGGGGGTGTTTTGATGGAGGTGTGATGGTGTTAAAGTGGGTTTTGGTGGGGGTAGAGAGGGTTGGGGGTGTGGGGTGATGTTGGTTGAGGGTGGGAGAGGGGGAGGTGGAGAGGTGGGAGGGTTGTGGGGTGGGAGTAGATTTGGGGTGAGGGGGTTGGGATTGGGGATTTGAAGGGTGGGGTATATGTGTTGGTGTTGTGGTTGGATTTGTTTGGTTTTGGATTGGTGGGGTTTGGGGTATGGGAAGGGGGGGAGTCAGATGGGGGTGGTGGGGGGAGGGAATGGGTTGGGGGGGTGTTTGGGGGTGGATGTTTGATTGATTTTTGGGGTTTTGATGGATGTATATGGGTGGAATATTAGTTGAGTGGGGTGATTGGAAATGGGTAGGGGGGTGTAGTAATAGGTTGATAGATAAAGGGAATGTGTAGGTGGTGTTGAGTTTGTGGGGGTTGTTTGTGAAAGGGGGTAAGGGGGAAGTGATTGGGGTTTAGAGGGGTTGGGGGAATGGTGGTGGTGTGTATGTGGGGGGTTAGGGGGGTGTTTAGTAGTTGATTTGGGAGTATTGGGGGGGTTATTTAAAAAACTTGTTCAAAGTATTGTGATTGGGCTTCAAACATCACAACGGCTAAAACTCAAGGTTATGCCTAAAGACAGAGAGGAAGATGATTGTTTATCACCTAGGACCAAGACTATTTGTAGGAGTAGTTTGGATGAGTGTTGATGGTTTGTAATAATTTAGGATGTGTACTTTGTAATTTTCTTTGTTTGTTTTGTAATAGATTTTGGTAGGATATTGTCATCCTCCCAATGAATGAAGTTAATGTATTTTATAAAATATCCCTGTTAATTGTTTAGTATAGTGTAAGTAGAAGTTGTTTGTGTATACAAGTTAAATGAATATATATTTGGATTTTTGAGTTTCAATATATGGTAGGGTGTTTTGGTTTGGGGATTATTGACAAATGTTATGTATATGTGGTTGGTTTTATTATGTTAATATGGTTTGGTTAATTGTTAAATTGAAAGGTATATTTGTTTAATTAATAGATTGGTGTTTTAATTATGGTTATTATGTGTGTTTAGTAAAGTATATAAATGTATTTGTAGGTTATTGTAATTATGAAGTAAATGTACTTTGTATAGTGTTGGGATTATTGGTTGTTGCCGAACTGTACACCGAGCAGACAACCGAACTAGTCAGTCTCTTGTCTGGATTGGCAATATACTCATTGAACCCCATACGATCTCCAACAACTAGAAGTCCCTGAAGATAAGTGCCTGAAGAATAGGCGGGATAGTTTGACAATATTATGTTAAACCTCGAGCCCGGCTTTGGTTGGGCTTTGGCCCGTAATGTATGCAATATTAGGTTAAACCTTGAGCCCGAGTCCTTAACTATCCTATTACATTTATTACAAAGTTCCTATAACATAAAGACCCGACACTCGTTATAATGACCGATGCTTTATTTGTTCGACTCAATATTTTGAAGCTAACACAAACTAACATCCTTTCATGGAGTCATAGGTACAGGAAATGAAGTGTACAAACCCGCATTAGTATGTTGCGTCTTAGCAACATGGAAAACACGGCATCCTAAAACAATACACGAACATCACGTCCTATTTTGGGCCAATAAAAACGACCATAGATTAAGGCGAGGGTCTTGTCCCGCCTAAAGTGTCCTGCTAAACCCCCTGCATGACTTTCTACAATAATTGAGTCCCGAAGAGAACATATTGGAATACAGACCCGAGAACCTTTAAAAATATACCCATTTTGTTTTGAAGAATCCCGAAATGGTGTAGTAGCAAAGGAGCTGAAGATGGTACGTAAATCTGGATCGTCATGGTATAAATCATGAAATGTATCAAAACTATGTACCTGAGACTACATATTACGAAGACAAGAAGCATGCAGACGGCTAATGCATCAGCAACAACGCCGCTGGCAAAACCCGCTTTGTGGCGGATAACAAACAAATATGCTTGTAAAAGATCCACTCACTTGGCATGACGAGGAATGAGTTTATGTTGACCCTAACATATTTAGATAAGAGAATAAACTGTTTAGACATACATAATGTCGCCAATAATCCAAACTTCTAACTATCGCATAGAATTCCTTGTCGTAAGTAGAATACTTGTGACACGTTTCGTTAAAATCTTCACTAAAAACGCAACCGGCCTTTGATTTTGACTCAAAACTCCACCGATACCAAGTCCATGAGGCTCTTAGATGTATTACGTTTATGTCTTATGGGCCTTATAGTTTATTGATAGGCTTAGCCCATGTTTACGTGTATCTAAAATAATGCTAGATGATTATCTATACTATATATAAAGGGTGTATACTTTTTCTTTTTCTTGAATCTTAAAAAACTTATATAAATGTAGTTTGACTAAATTGCCCCTAAGTACCCCTTAATATACGCATTAAACTTTATCAATTCTAAACATTGACAACTTTTTAAAAACATACACTATATTAACTTTAAAAAACACTCGCTTTGTATTTCAAAAAAAAGACGACCAGAATCACGATTTCGAAAGTATTATTATTTATCGCAATACACCGTCACTTTGCGCGGGTATTCGTCTAATATATTGCAAATATTTTTAAAACTACCATTGTGTCATTTACGAAATACGGCTCACCATAAAAAGTAAAATTTAAGAGCTACCGTGAAGTAAAATTTGATTATTTTGTTCATAAGTATCTCTCGTTATCCGTTACTTTAGTGTTGTTTAAAAAAATTAGATTAAATTCTCTTACTACTTTGTGCATAGCCGCACTCGTGATTCTCAAACTCCGCAAACCGTAAAACCGTCAACTAACAGCCCAACCGGCTGTTGTTCAACCATTTCATTTAGAAGAACCTTTTGTTAATCCTCCTTAGTTCCGATGGCTGATAACCGGACTATGGCACAATTGCTCCAAGCACTCACCGAGGTCCGAGGATCCCCCCGCAATTTAATTCCTAGGGGGGCAAAATCAATGCCTAACTTTAAGTTAAAGCCATGGTTTGGATCATCTTGTTCAAAACAAACAAACAGTTTTTTCACAGACATGATAAAGAGGATCCACATGCTCACATTCCGTTACTTTAAAAAAAAGATTTCGCTTCAACATTGAGATTCGCCCGATATCCCGAGCACGTCAATTAAGCTTATTGCTTTTTCCGTTTTTCTCTTGAAGGTACAGCCCGGATTTGGCTAGAAAAAAACCTCCTTGATCAATTTTGACATGATGATCTTGTTTCATCAAAATTCAATTAATCATTCTTTCCTCCTTCAAAACGCAAATCATCGTAACAAAATCATGAATTTCATCAAAGATTTGATGAATCGTTTTATAGGCTCTGGATTCAATTTTAATGACCTTCTTCGAGCATGCCCACATCATGGATTTTCTGAACTACATCAGCTAGATACGTTTTACAATGCTTTGAATGCTAATGATCAAGATTCGTTGAATTCTGCTGCGGGTGGAAACTTTTTGGATAAGATGCCTCTTGAATGCTTTAGAATTATCGAGAGTAAATCCAAGGTTCGTAATTCACAAAACAAGGCAGTCGTTGCTAAAGTAAGTTCGAATTCATCTACCCGTGGAATTTCACCTGATGTTGCTGCTCTTACAACCGAAGTTTCTGAACTTAAGAATATGATGAAGACTATGCTTATCGACAAACAAAAAGCCCATGCTCCCGCATTCGTAAAAGCGGTCGAGCAGAGTTGTGTAACTTGTGGAGGTGCTCATTCTTATAGAAACTGTCTAGCCACCGATGGCAACGTTTATCGAGACAACATTCAAGAGTACGTTTCACAAGCTGCTGCAGCCAACTTTAATCAAGGAAATACCAATTCTAGACCTCTGATGGTTTCAAACCAAATCCAACCTCCTAGTTTCCCTCTGATTCAAAACAATCAAAACCGTTTCAATCAGAATCAAGGAAATAATTTCAACCAAAATCGAGGAACCAATTTCAATCAAAACCGTGGAAATAACTTCAACCAAGGACAAGTTTACCAACCTCCGACGATTCAACCACCAGTTTATCAAGCTCCTACTTAACAAATACCAGGTGTTTCAAAGACCGATTTTGAGAATTATGTCAAGGTTAATGATGCTGTATTGAGGAATATGCAAAATCAAGGCCAAGGTTTACAAAACCAGATGACAAATTTAACGGAAATGCTTTTTAAGTTCATAACTTCCAACACCGCTTCGTCTTCGAATTCAGGTGCTCTTTCGAGTCAAACCATAACTAACCCTCGCGAGCATGTCAATGCTATTACCACACGAAGCGGTAAAACTTGTGAAGGACCTTCGACTCCTCTTGTTCCTACTACCGTTGTTTCTACTCCTCTAAAGGAACCCAAACAAAACCCGAAGACATCAATGGACAAAGTGCAAAAACCAAGTTCAGAAAGTACCGCACAAGTCCCACCTCCAGAGGATCATGATTCCATTTTTATTGAAATTCCGAAACCAAGAGCTAAGAAAACTATTCAAGAGCCTAATTCATATCAACCTAAACTTCCATACCCCGAGAGGATGAAAGTGAGAGAGAAAGATACACCCAGTGCTCAGCAAAGCAGGTTTATAAAGTTGTTTAAACAACTCCGTTTAGAAATTGGTTTAAAAGATGCTCTTATTGAAATGCCTAAATTTAACAAATGGTTAAGCACTTTATTGAGAAACAAAGAGAAACTTAAGGAAATTGCCATCACAACCATAAATTCTGAATGTTCTGCCATCATCTTGAACAAAGTTCTCGAGAAACTCGAAGATCCAAGAAAATTTCTTATTCCGTGTGCTCTACAAGAACTTGATAGGACAAATGCTTTAGCCGATTCCGAAGCTAGCATAAATCTTTTGCCTCATTCTATCTATAAGCAACTTAGGCTTAGAGCTTTGAAACCCACCCGAATGACACTCGAGCTTGCTAACCGTTCTGTTACGCACCCAATGGGTATAGCCGAGGATGTTATAGTTAGAGTTGATGGTTTCACTTTTCTTGCTGATTTTGTTGTGGTTAATTTTGAACCAGACCCGAGAGTGCCTATTATTTTAGGGAGACCTTTCCTTCGTATTGCAAAAGCTCTCATTGATTTATACGAGGAAAAATTAACATTAAGAGTAGGAAGCGATGAACTTGTCTTTTATGCTAAAAAATCTGAGAAAAGCAAGAATAAGCAATTTGCTCATGCTATTTATGTCATTGATTTTTCGAAAGATGAGCCATTTAGTGGCAGTACCACTATTCATTCTGATGCTCTTCCTCCTAGTTCTTCTCCGATGAAGACTAGTGATAATTTTAAGGAGTTCGCCGATGAACTCACTCTTCTTAAAAAAGGTGTTCAAGAAGAAAATTTTCAAGTTTATTCAAACCCTCTTTTTGAATGTGATGATAACTTCACCTCTAGCAACGTAAATCCTCTCTTTAACGAGATGGTGGAAGATGTTAAAAACGAGAACTCCAACATTTCAAATTCTGATGAGCCAGTTTTACTTAACATACCTTTGTCCGATAAGGTTGAGTGTTCCGATTCAGAGGACAATATTGATGAGATCGATGCTTTTCTAGCCATGGAAGTTTCTTCTAATTTTGAGGAATGTTATTACTATTCGGAAGGAGATGTAATTTTTCTTGAAAGTCTGCTTAGTGATGATACCACCCATAATCTCGCTCCAGAAGACATTTATGTTCATGAACCAAAACAAAATGAATCCATCCATAATACTTTGATTACTTTTTCTCCAAGGAATGATCCTCTTCACCATGAGTTCGCCGGTGAACTTTTAACACTTCCTTCGAGGATTGTTCGTGAACATGAAGAATATCTTAGTCGTATGACTTTGCTTTGTGAAATTTCAACTTCCCGGTCACAGGAAAATGTTCATGCTAATCCAAGTTCAATTATCGAGTCTCTTCCTGTATCTCATATCCCCGTTGAGGATAGTGACCCCGTTCAAGAAGAGATCGATATATTCCTCGTTCCAGATGATTTAATTCCACTAGGTATTGAAAATGATGATTCTAAAGATGAAGATAATTCTACTTTCCTTCCCGAACATGAGTCACCTAACCTTGATCATCAAGACAACCCGTCGGCTCCTCGTCCTCCTCCGGAACCACCAGATGTTAAGATTCACTTTAAGCCCGATACGGCCATGAATGATGAATATTTTAACCAAGGAGAAATTGTTTTATCCCTAAATGTTGAAGATGTCAATTCCTTCACATTTGTCATTTGGACTTTTCTTCCATCTTTCACCTACCCGAGGATTCTCCTGTTTTTCTTTCTTTCAGTAGTGAGGATCTTATTTTTGACCCTGGCATCTTCGTTTTGCATTTTTCTTATCTAGAACCGGTGGTGTTTTCAATGGAAGTTTCTTATTCCAAGTATTGCTCTCCCTAAGGACGAATGAACTCAGGGATCGAGTCAAGCTATGTGACTCGGTTACCAAAAACAAAACGCTTCGTGGGAGGCACCCCATGCTTATCCATTTTCTATTTTTCTTTCTAGCTTCTAATGTGTTGTGAGAAGGCTTGTACTCTTCCGTTCTTTGTGTTTGTTGTTTGTACTTGTGATTTTTTGTAGGATAGACCCAAATTTTTTGAAGACTCTCGTGTTCGGTGTTGTGTCTCGGTTCACTCGAGCTTCCTATCCTTTGTTTGACATTAGTTTGGGGAGATCTAATATCCTTTCATCTTATCGATTCACGTTTATCTTTGCATAATTAATAAACGGTTTAGATTTACGTAAAGACCCGCCTTAAACATTGAGGACAATGTTTCATTTTAGTTTGGGGAGGGAATATATCGATTTGATGTTACCTACTTATTGTTTTGTTCTCACGTACCCCGTTTTCCCGCAAAAATAGCAAAATTTCAAAAAATTTTAAATTTTTAAGTTTTATTTGTAGAAAAATATAAAAAATAAAATAAGTGTTTTTGTCACAATTTTGACTTTCTTGCTGGGTAAGAATAGGAGTAAATTTTGACCCGATCGAGCGTGTTGAGCTCTAGCTTGTTCCTTAACTTTTAGGCTAAGCGTTCGCTAATTCGCGAAGAACAAAAAATGATAGAGTTAAGTATGAGTAGGATGCTAAACAAAGATTATTTGGAAATCTTAAGAGCTCATGTATGTAACTTGTTGCTTTTTCTCCCATAAGCTCTTAACCGGATTAATATACGTGCTGTTTTTGGAGATTAAACTTAAATCAACAATTTTTATGTAATATATAGCAAAAATTTTAGTCTTAGTTCAAATTTATACTTGAATTTTTCAAAAAGAAGTCTTATATATAAAAAAATAATGATAAAATGATAAAAAATAAATATAATAATAAAAGTTGTGGGTTGATAAAAGTTTACTACCTCTTGCCGGCTCACAACCGATGTGGTAGTCTTCTAAAGAAAGCCCATAGTAAGAATAAAGATCCGAGACTGATAAAAGTTTGCTGCATCTTGCCGGCTCACAACCGATGTTGCAGCTTTCTAAAAGGTCGAAGGTTATAATTGCATAAATGTCTAGATAATTAAGTCTAAATTATTAAATTGACTTCTTTTTGTTAAATTCAAATATGCTTTTGCACTTTGACTACTCTATTTTATAAGCTATGAATATTCGGGAAGCCTGAGAGTTTTTGAAACCTAAGGTCCGTGAGTCCCGATACTAGTCTCTGTGGGGTGTCAAAAGCCTGGTCACTTAGCCGCAAGGTTGGGATGTGCCGAGACGAAAGTCGCTACATGGGATGATCTCGCCTTTAAACTCATTATTCTAAGGTGGAACGTAAAGCATAGTATGTTGCAAAAAGTTGATCCATGGTTGAAATTCAAGATAGCACACTCACTTAAGATATAATAAATGTCGGGAGTAAAAAGTTCACAAGTTGCAAATATGAGTAGTGTTAGCATCCTTACTGATATTTAGCTGTGATTTTGTTTTAAGCTTGGTTTGGATAAGTGAAAAGTCGGGAACGATGAATTTATCCTTTTTGGGGCATTCTCGGATTCGAAATGCATCTTGTTCTATGATCCCTAACAGTTATGGAAATAACGAAAGTCAAAATAATATTATTAATATATATATACAAAAAAAAATGGAAAAGTTTTAGAAAAATGGGAAATATGGGTGTTTTATAACTTGTGATTTCTTAACTCTCTCCACAAAAATCTTTGCTAC
Source organism: Tanacetum coccineum (assembly GCA_026074375.1). NCBI lineage: Eukaryota > Viridiplantae > Streptophyta > Magnoliopsida > Asterales > Asteraceae > Tanacetum > Tanacetum coccineum. Next base: position 54,744 of record BQNB010005419.1, on the reverse strand, counting down.
TTTTCAAAGGTTTAGTTTGGGGAAGTTTTGAGGTATTTGGTTATAAGGCATATAATATTGCGTGAGGACACGCAATCGCTTAGTTTGGGGAATTTTGATATGTGTGAAAACACATATCCATTTTATTCAAAATAAAACCCTTTAACAGCCCAAAATTGTCTTAAATGCTTGTTTATAGGCTTATTTTGTCTTTGTGATTGTGTAGGTGCGGATATTGCAAAAATCACAAGAAAACGGTTAAAACCGGGCAAACACGAACACGGGAACGGAAGAGCACACAAAAGCCGGGAGGAAGCTATCAAAGTCAAAAAGTCAACTCTCAGTCAACCCAAGTCAAACACAAAAAGACAAATCCAAAGTTACCAAACCAGTTCCTCATTTATAAACCGATTCACAAAAATAATCCTTAAAAAATCCTAACGGTCGTTAACTTTTATTTATAAAAGTTAACACTTGTTATCTCTCTTTTTATAACAAATCCAAAACCAAGCCCGGGCCCATTTCCCTTAACCCGGCCCAAGCCAGAAGTCAAATAAGATTTTACCCGGGTCAACACAAATTAAACGCACCTTTATAAAAGAAAAATAAGCGGGAAAAGTGGTTTTACTGTTCACCTTCTTCTTCCTTTTCACCCTGGGTTACAATCATGGGGCTTTTACCAATTGAGGGATATAAAGGACAATTCAAAGGGCAAAGTACACATGGGCAGAGTTATTACATCACCAAGCTTTCTCATTGGCCAATACCCACAAAGGGAATCACACGTGGATTATGTAGAAACACACAAAGATGCAAGATTTTACACTAAAGCCTGCCTAAAACAAGCACAAGGTGTCACATCACGGATTGACACACTGGCAATCCGTGTGAGTTATAAATTGATCCAACAGCCCTAAGTGTTGATCCAATGATTGAAGGAATGTACGGACAAGATTAAGAGGAGGTGTAACTGAATTTAGACCTAGAAGCTTCCCTGGTGGCTATAAATACGAGCTCCTCACTCACACACAAATATCTTTTTCCTTGTAATTTTTCTTAGTAAAATAGCTTATGTAGTTTTTTTTAAATGTAATTTTACTTTTTCAAGCGCTTGTAGTCGTTTCTATAAAGAATTGTAATATGTTTTGAGTATTAATAAAATTCTCATTTTAATTTTTATAAGCTGTTTTTCACTTATAAGCTTTTATCTCTTTCAAATAATGATGTTACTATTCCATAAGCTACTCATAAACTCTCACAAGTCTCTAAGCTTGTGATAGAGCTTAATTCAACCCCTAATTTACTTAAACTCTAAAATCAATGAAGCTTAATACCTTTACTTGTTTGGATTGTGAGCTTTTGGAAGATGAGTTTACAAAGGAAGAGCTCATATGGACTTTACTAGCTTATCCATAAGGATAAGCTAGAGCTAGTAGATAAGCTCATTTGAGCAATTGTGCCCTTGTTTTGCTAAGGCAGTTTGTAAGTTCTCATTTAATTTCCTTGTCTTAATTTTCTAGCTTAAAATTGCTTAGTTGCTTATTAATTGCTTAATCTGTTTATTATCTAGTTTATTTGTGCTTATTATTGTTAACTTGTGCTTATAAATCATGTCCTACCATCTTTCTTTAATTAGTATAGCTTAAATCTTAAAATTTCATTAAATTGTCATAATATCATAAAAACCAAAAAATAGTTGGCATAGTTGCAGATCTGTGAATTTAGCTTAATTAGTTGTTGATTAATGTTTGTTAAGCCTGTTATAAGCTACTTCATATCTGGTAATAAGGGTTTGTCAATTGGATTTTAATTTCATAAGCCTAAATGAAATCTGTCAAAGTTAAAGGGGTGTTTGGATTAGCCAAGTTTGACCTTCTATAGTCAAAGTTATTTTGAGTTTTCACTTAGGTCAGTTTAAATTTCATATTTGATTAAGTTTTAAAATGGTTTGCTAGGTTAGCTTAAGCTTAAAAAGTTTGTGAGGTACTCTTTCTACTTTCCTGCACCAGGGGAGTTTTCCCTCTTTTCTTTGATTGATAAAATTTGATCCAAGCCTTCCTAGGCTTGGATTTTGTTTGCTAGGTATTCATTTACACTCTTTGAGTGTAACTAGTGCAGGATTTACCAATTAGGTAACCTGCATACTTGATTTGTGCCTTTGTCAATTGCATCAGCAGTAGTAACATCAGTTACTACTGCTGACTTTTTATCTTCAGTTAGACTAGTGTTTGTAGGATTTAAGATCTAAAATTCAATTAGCTTTTAGTTAACATATAAGTAATGTTAGATTTAAGCTTGTTTTTCATATCTTAGCTTATTTCATAGAGTAATTTAGCTTTAGAATTTCATATAAAACCTCAAAAAGCCAAAACCAGTAGTAACTCTTAGTTAGCTTTTAAATTTTGATTTCTAGCTTTTAGTACTTGTTTTTATGATTTGAATCAATAGTTTATAAGTAGGTAGTTAAGTTGTTAAAAGCTCAGTTTCTGTTTTAGCTTAATGTGCATTTTAGCTTATCTTATTTTTGAGCTTTAAGAGTTCATTTCTGAGTTAGCCATTTTAATCTTCAAATTCAGATAGCCTTAAGTAATATTAGTTAAGTTAGCTTATTAGTCTTAGCTTCTAGGTATCATAAGCTAATTAGGACAGCTTTTATTTTTAAATTTGAGCTTATAATGAGTAGTGTGCAAGCTTTTGAATGAAAACTAGCTTTTTGGTCTTTAAAACCCAACTTTCTGTAACAGCAGCTTCATAAGCTGATTTTTAGCTTATTATTGACTTAGAGCTTAAGGTGCCTTCATTAAAAGTGCTTAAAAAAGTGCCCTCTACAATTTTGAGCTTTTAGTTTTCAAAAATAAAAAATATAAAAAAAGGGATTGGAAATCGGGGGTGAGTAAGGCTCGAACCCCCGACCTCAACACCTCAACCCTTTATAACTCACCACACACCACACACTACCGCTGTGCCCTTGGGTCTTTTTCATAAGACTCTTGCACAATTAATTTCTTATACTCTTTTTGACAATAAGCATTATATGCTGAGTTTAAGCTATATTTCCGCGCTTATTTTAATAAGCAGTGATCTCGTGCTAAATTTTTCCTAGGTTTTAAGGTATTTAGTACTATTTTCTATCATTTTTCTCTCTCTAGAAATTTTTAGCGTTCGTTTAATATTTTTTTAAATTATTTCATTAAAAACTTTAAAAAATCATAAAAAATAGAAAAATAATCAAAAAAAATAAAAATCTTTTTTAGAAAATTTTCTTTTGTCATAAAGTTCATAGGAAAATTAGTTTGACTCTCGTAGGTTTATTTTTGAGCATTTTAGCTTTTAGGGCTCGGTTTTCGATTCCCGTTATTCGTTTTTAAGATTTCTTTCAAATTTCATTGTTAAGTTTTCAAATTTTGCAAATCCCTTTATTTTTACTCATAGAATTAGATTATTAATTCAAATTCTAGATTAAGGTGATAATTAGGGTTTATTTTGTCATTTCCGTTTTTCGTCTGCGTGTTTAGTTATTTTTCTTGCATTCAATTGTTTTATTTGTTTTTAGTCATAGAAAATCATTCAAAAAGTTGAAAATCATTCATAACATTGTCCAAACTAAATCGAGGGTATCAATTCACATTTCTTTAGGATACGACCCGGTAATCACTTACCGGAAAACCTTTTATAAAAACCAAATGTGAATCCATCCGGCCCTTAAGATTTATCAACACCACAATCCCAAATCGCCTTTTTAATCTCTTCATTTGACACTTCGGCTTCTAAATCCAGTTGTTGCATTGAATTCAGATGATGAGGAAACTCCATATTAAGCATCAGCCAAACAGATTTAGGTTTATCAAAACGATTCTTGAAATGATTAAGGAACTCATTTTTAACCATATTAGGATTTTCCACCCAATCTCCTTCCACCAGAACCCCTCGTATAGAAAGTTGGTTTCGTTTCTTATTAAGAATACCATGGTAATATTTTGAGTTCTCGTCGCCTTCAATTGCCCATTTGATTTTTGCTTTTTGAGACGCCTCCATTGCACACAATTTATCCACCTCTTGAATCGATTTTAGAACCTTCGCACGTTTATGCAAAGTATCAAACGACGCATCTCCTTTGTCAATGATCATCTCTAAATCAGCGAGCTCCTGTTTCAGCACGTGTTTTTGAGTTTTTGGACTTTGTCTCATGCCATTCCAAAGGCGTATCTTCTTTTTTAGATATGAGTCATCACTTCCCACCTTCTTCTTGAACCTTTAAAACATACACCGATCAGTCATTTTGACTTTCCAAAACTCAACATCACCAACCTTCCCTCCAAACTAACACAAACCCTAAACAAATACCGATGAAATCAAGATCTTAGAAAAGTCTTGAGGCCTCAACTTTTTATTGATGCATTCTCTTCTTAGATTGGAAGTCTTCAGCGAGTCCGAGTGGAAGATTATGCAAAAGAAATCTTGAAAGTTTTTGTAAGTATCCTAATTCACGTATTTGTTTCTTCTTTATTATTTGAAAGCAATTGTAACGTGGTTCTAATTTCAGATTAATTTTCGATTTGAACAGTTTTTGGGTTGATAAAATGAACATCCCGAGGTGGTTAATAGGAATCGAAGAATTTTGAGAAACCTACTTTGAACATTCGAGGTAAGACCTTTCTCACCCACTTCTCTGCATATGCTTTACTAAATTGATATCTGCTTCTGGTATGTTCACCATGATTTTTGTGGTCTTAAATTAGTAATGCGATGTTTATTTTGATTATCAGTTTTTGAACCGTAATGATGGCATTTTAAAAAGGCAGTACTTAACGAGCTTAAGTTTGTTACAGTGTATGTTCATTATTAGAATACGATGATACTAGGTTGTTAATGTTTAGTTGGTGCGTATTGATTTCGAGAAGTGGTTTAAGAGGTGTTAGTGTTAGTTAACAGTAAGAGATGTTAAAAGGGAGTGATTAGTTAGCAAAATTGAGTTTTTGGTATATGTTTTTTAGCGACTCCTGAACCACCAGGTATATCCTAATGCTTAATTATTGTTTTTTATATTTCAATCATGTTTATAGCTTTGATTAATTACGTCATACAGTTAAAAAATTATACTATACGTTTAATTAATAGACAGTTAGAAAATTGTGTATTAAAAAGTAATGATCAGTTAGGGAAATAGTGTTCGGATTTACGCGATGAGACCAAAAGAAGAGTATATAGGAAATAGCACTTGGATTTGTGTATAAGACTTATTTAAGCCTCATCTTAAATAGATATCAGCAGTATTGGCAGCATATACGCTTTAAGCAGTTTGTTTGCACCAAATTGCTTAAAACCATGCAAATAAGAGATTGTTTGGTATAGATACTTATGTTTTGTGCTTATCCTTACATATAAGCAATTGTTAGCTGTTAGAACAAAGACACTTCAGGAAATACTGTTTCGATTTTCTTATTGTGATCGACACCACTGAATGGATATAGACATAGGTTTTGGATGTCGTGGAATATAAGGGAGGTGTATGTTATATTAGAATTCCATCAATAACACCCAATGAACATGTTGGGAAGTATGTCAACCGGTTCTGAATGCCTATTTCTTGGCCGTTTCCACTTTGCCAAAATCGATTTTTTAACAAATGCTCAACTGTTATGCAAGTATTTGCTATATTAGAAACAGTACTTAATTGACGGGTTTAGTAGACAGTAAAAACATTCAAACGTTATTATTAACTTCATGGGTCTTATGAAATTAGGACTATGGAGAACGAAGCTGACTATTCTTTTTCAGTAGCTCTTGCTGGCTGCAGTAGTTTCACTGCTAATGAAATACACTATAAAAATGAGGTAGCACAAACATCTGTGATCAATTTAAGTAATTCCAAACACCTTTTAAACAATGTTGCGTATTTCACTCCCTACTCAGAACATGTTATTGACGTTGTGCGTATGTATTTATATCCCCCGCCATACCAGAAATAGTAACCAATTACTTGTACGTTATGTTTTATTAATAAAATATTTATTTTATTTTTAAATTTATGATTAATAATTACCCAGTTATTCTCTCTATAATTCTTTATCCCCTCCCTACATTGAAAAGGGTCAAACACCAAGAAATCAATTACGGTGCCCCCATGACCCCCCCACAACACCAAACACCCCCTACAGGTAAAACAGCGGGTGATACCCGCAAGACCCCCACCCACACCGATCCCCCACCCTCCGGGACTCCCCCCCAACACCCCAACCCCGTCATCCCCTGACCGGACGAGCAACTCACACCCCCACACGCCCAAAACCCCACGCCCCGCCCTCCCCCCCTACTTTATCGTCAGCCACCTTCCACTCCACGCATTCCAATGAAATATTAACGGGTAACACTCATACCAATACCCCGACGGAATATCAACAAACCCAATCATACCTACCCCCCGCCCAGCCACTCACTCCCTACCCACAAGACGTCCCCCCCGTCCCAGCCCCACCCCTCCAACACACCAACCCCCACCACCCCCCCTTCACCCTACTTCCGCCACAACCACAGCCCTCCTCTCCCAGCCCCCCCCTCCCCCCCCCCCCCCCCCCCCCACGCCCCCCACCCCACCCTCCTCCCCACCTCACCTAATCACCAACAAAAAAACAATAACAAAAAACAACACTAGAAAACCAAAACCAATCCCCTGCCCAGACAAGTCACCAACCACACACGACTAACCCACCAAACAACCCACCAAACAACAAAACAACAACCAACAACAAAAAGAACACACCATATAATCACCCATCCACTCACCCCTATTCCCCACTCCACCCCCCCCCCACCCCCCGCCCCCAAACCCCGATATCTACACTCCCCCCCCTCACCGTCCACTCAACACATTTGACCTAAAAACCGCCATCCCCTACCAGCCAGGACCTCCCCAAGCTACTATCATAAATACCCTTGTAAAATTATCAAAATTAGAAAATCATCTCCCCAGATCACCGCCCTACACACAAACACACCCCCTAAAATCATAGAGCCCCACCAAACCAACACCAAAAACCCCAACACACAAAACCAGCCATAAAAGAACAAAAAAACCCCCAAACACACCACCCCAACCCCCACACGCCCCCCCCCCCCCATCCTAGCCTCCATCTAAACCTAAACTCCCCCCAGACTACTTGCAGACTTACTGGGGGTCTGACCTTAAAATAAATAACATGTACACCTCCCCGAAACCGACCACTAGAGGGGATATGATCAGGCCCGGGCCAGGCTAACCACCCATATACTACCGAAACAATCAAACTACAGCAAACAAACATTCGACCCTCTACTAATCTCGGCCATGCCTCGGCCCATCGGCGCACGGAAGGTGAGGGCACGGCGCCATTTTTAAATCGAACTAAAATGCCCCCTTTCGAGCTGTGGGAAATCCAAAACCCCCGACCCCCCGCCCCCCCCCCCCCAACGAACCCCCCCTCTCCCCCCACACCCCCCCCCACCCCCATAAACCCCCCCGGCCTCCACACATACCTCAAGTCAGCGGTCCTCTGTCAGTCGCTGATGCAACGGCTGTAAGAAATTACAACAATCATACGGCAGGGCCGTTGAGGAATCATAACCCCCACCTGACAAACCCAAACCACCCCACCAAGCCACCCCACCCACACTCCGCCCGGTTACCCCACAAATCTCTAACAAATCACCTGGACAGGTGTAGAAGGCCCTACCACAGCCCCTGCACAGCGCAAGTTAAGCCACCCCGCCCCGGCGGGGGGAGGAAATCCTAAACCCCATACGCGTTGACGAAAAAACCAGCCACCCCCCCCCCACCTGCGGGTAAAGCTACAACCCATCCCGCCCCCCCTTTTCACCAATCCCCCCCACTCCCACCCCCCCCTTCTTTAAGCCCAACATCCCCCCCTCCCCACCACTAGCGTTCCCCCCCCACCCCCCTCTCCCGCTGTCTAATAACTCCTCTTGACGGGGAAAGATTCCCCGCGCCTAGTCCCGAGCCAAAAGCCACCCCACTGGGGGAAAGCCCATCCCTCCCGCCCGCCGTCGTATCCATGCAGCCCGCCCCTACCCCCACTCTCCAAAGCTAGTTGTCATCCTTCGTTGTTGTAATTCCCGGAACCCATCCCCCCCAGACCCCCCTCACACCCCGCTCGAGCGATAGTAAACGCCGAACCCATTTTCTTAATAACCCCCCACCCCACCTCGCTTGAAGCCAGCCCCCCCAAAACACAAAAACAGAAACACAAAACACGCCACTGAAAACCATCAGACCCCCCCCCCCCTTCCCCCCACCACAATTCATCCCCGCGATACGCTACCCACCTATCCGCTCACTCCTACACGGCCCGCACCCCTTCTCGTTTCCCCTTTCCACTCCACAAAAAAACAACTAGCAACCCCCCAGCACCCGTCCGAAAAACCCCCTCTCACCTCACAAAAACCCCATTAGCCGAACCCCCGGCTTCAAACTGATCCAACCCACCTCCCCCCTGTACCCCCATCGACAATGCTTCCAACCGCACCCGCCCCCCCAACGTCACAGCACAACCACACACCAAACTGATTCCAACACACAACCCGCTACACCCCCCCCATCTCCCAAACACCCAATATACCCGCATCCCTCTGGTACGTCCTATCCTCATTCAAAACAACACTACCAGGACGAGTTGGCCGCGCGCCCATTCTTGCCGCGTTTAGGGGCGGGGTGGTCGATTTGTGGGGGGCATATTATAATTTCATCAATTTCTATTATTTGGGGCCTATTAAGCGGGGAGGATGCGCCCAATAATCAAATCCTAGGCCCCCTCCGACTGACCCAAATGCATTATTTTTAATTTTTTCTTATATTATTCTACTTCCTAACAAAACACACCCCCCTCCGTGTAACTAACCCCCGTCCAATCCCACTAAGGCAACTACAGCCACCAGTACTAACACTACTCACCACAGACGACAATTATACACCCTCCATCCCCCCACCTAGTATCCCACCCACACACAGTTTTTAAATCCAATCGTGGCATGCCCAGACAGATCCTCCCATGAAATTTCTAAGAGTTACTCCCTCATAACTTTGTATTTTCCTCTGCACCAGTGCCGAAATGTATACATCTATGAAACCCAAACCATCCTAAATATGACAGAATACATGGCAAAACAACATGAACCCCCAACATCAACCTCCTCACAAGAAAGATGAGCAGATTGTACTCGGCTCCTCAGTGGTTAAACAATCGGGAAACGCAACTCTAACCTCTACTTTTCACAAGGATAATTCTCCTGTGTCCTCAAATGTAGATTTTCATCGAACCACAATTACCTCTGTTTTAATCAATCGTGGAATGACATGACTTTAATCAAAGCTAAAGTTCTCTCTAACATCATTTCTCTGCAATCATGACTTTAATACTCTTTTGCAGAACACGATGGCAGAACAAAATGTTCCCACTCAACCACCGACAAGAACAGATGAGCAGATTGTACCTCGCTCTCAGTGGTTAATAATCGGGAAAAGCAACCTTCTTTTCAATGCTCAAAAGATTCAAAAGAACCCCATCTTTCAGATATCAGTGGACATCTTGAGTAATACCAACTTCTTCCGAGCATTCACTGCCTCAGCAAATGTTCCTGCTATCAACCTGCAACAATTCTGGAATACAATGAAATATGACAAGAAGATTGGGGTTTATAGATGTCAAATTGATGAACAATGGTTTGATCTAAGTGCTGATCTTCTCAGAAAGGCATTAGCAATTACTCCTGTCATCCCAGCTCAACCGTTTGAGTTACCTCCGTCTGGTAACACTGTGATTGATTTCGTTAATGAGCTGGGGTATCCTGAACCTATAGAAATTATCTCCAATATACGGGTGAATTATGTGTATCAACCATGGAGAGCAATTCTAACCTTAATCAACCAGTGCTTGACAGGAAAGACTTCTGGCAGTGACAAACCCAGACACCCAGTTCTGCAAATGCTGTGGGGAATCGTCACTCAAACTAATGTTGATCATGCAGAGCTGTTATGGGAAGAGTTTACTCAAGGGATCCAGACATTTTTCTCACACAAAGCAAGTCACAAAGCCAGTCTGAAGGACCCAAAGAAGAAAGTAACTCCTCTCCTCATTCCTTATGGACGGTTTTCCAAGGTGATAATCTACTACTTGGCAAGCAATAACAACATCCATCGACGTCCTGATTCTGCTGTTCATCATACTGGAGATGATTTTATATTAGGAAATCTCAAGTTTGTCCCAAAAGGTGAGACAGTTGAAGTGTTTGGAATGGCAATTCCCGATCCCCTGATAACTGAAGCCATTCAACAATCCTCGTATTATCCCAAGTATCTGGAAATGGTTGCTGAGAATACAAAGAAAACCCCTCAAGAAAGTGCAAGCGTGCAACCTGCAACAAAGCATGCTCCACCCAAAAAGACCACAACCACTACTCCAGTCAAACAATCCAAGCCAGCTCCTGCTCCGACAAAGAAACCTTCCAAGCATAAGCTTCCACAGAAAGTTAGAAAAGGAAAGCCTACTTTCCAACTTGTTGATGAAGATGATGAAGCTCAACAAGAATCTATTCCTCAAGAAGAAGGTGATGATCCTGATCTCGAACTGGCTAAGAAGATGAGTTTGGAAGCGCATCAAGAAAAGGGAGAAGGAGAAGGTGATGATGCTGACATGGAACGAGCTATTAAGCTTAGCTTGGATCCAGCCTTTCTGCCACAAGGTCGGGCACCTGTTGGAGGAGTAACGATCAGGGATCCAGTATCTGAAACAACTCCCAAACTGCCTGAAGTAGTGGGCAAGGGAAAGGCCATTGTAACCGAAGAACAAGTAGCTCATTCCCTGATCGATCTGTCAAAGAAGAAAAGAACTACGGATCAGTTTATCCTTGTTAGGCGTGATCAAACTCCTCATGATTCCAACAACTGGACCCTCTTCTCAACCTGAAGATGACACATCAGAGAAAGTGATCCATGAATCTTCATCAACATCTGATTCATAACGAACAGAAAGTGAAACAAAAACCGCTGATCCTAAAGGTGACAAAGATCAAGGTGAAGTAGACTCGTCTACAGTAACCTCAGGAGCGAGCATTCCTGTATCAGTCCTGAAAAAAGCACAATGAAGCTCTGCTGGCTGGACCAGACCTAAGCCCGAAGCCAGAAGACCAAGACCTGGATCAAACTCTGGAAAATTTACATGTGTCCTCTGTTGGACCAAACCCTGACAACATAGGATGAATGAATTCCTCGCTGACAGTCTAACCCAAAGGTTCATGAAAACCTGAAGCTCATAACAGACGAACGTGTCATCGAAGAAAATCCAGAAAGTCATTCTGTTTCTATTTGTCTCCATGGAAAAATCTCGATGACTCTTATAACTTTGTGGATCAATATTCTTTATTACAAACCAACCGAAGATGGATCAGGAGAAATCTAAAAGTTAGAGAGGAGATTTGAGATTTGTGGGCTGATTCCACCATACCATGATCCAGTCATCAGATATAACGTCACTCCCCATGATATGCACCCGTCACAATGTCTCATCTACTAATTTCGTCGTCACTGTGTCACAAAAAACAGACTACTCCTCCACAATCAACACAGAACTACATACAATCACCACATCCCTCCCCTGAAATCACTCCATTCATCGCCCTTTCAGCTAAGAGTGGCCAAGATTGGAGCAAAGAGATGTCTGAAGTCAAGAAGACTGATCACTATGCCGAAAATGTTATTGGCTTCAATCAAATCCAAATTCCTACGGTAGTTGATAAATAACTAGAACAAAACTTATGAACTCTCCTTAAGATTCTTGAATGACCACACTGCAGAATTTTAATCGAGAAATACTCTGCGCTGCCCTGCCCAAGTCCATCAAGACATCAAGTAATCTAAAAAGAGCCCAAAGAGATTTATCATAATCAAAAGTGGAACAAGGTGAAGAAGCAAACAATTCAACTTACTTAACTCCATCCAAGGGTCACCAGACCAATGGCTCTTGAAGAATTGATCTAAAGATTGCTCTCTCAAACGACATGAATAAGACAAGGATAGGGTGGGTAATGCTCAAATAAGAAATCCTTGACATACTACCATCAGATCATGCACTTATAAAGCTTTAATAGCCAGATAATTATGCCATGGATAAGGAAGTTGCAGTCAAGGTTAAAGACCACAAGAGAAAGCAAAGATATGATGATGAAGAAGATGATGGGAAAAATAATTGATTGATGAAGGCCCTTCAGCTGGAATCAAACCATGGTAGGACAGCAAATAGAAGAAGACCCTAAAACTGCCGCTGTCAGGTCTGCTCAGCTCCTTCGAAAGATATGACCAAAAAGTCAAAGAAAACCACCGAGTCTGATGCATCTACTTCCAAACACATCCAGCCCCCGCTCTTACCTCAACTAGATGCAAATCCCTGACACAAGAATGTGTTTTGTTGACTCTTCGATGCCCAGATCTATACGAGTCAGAACCAAGGAATCTGAACAATACTCAGATGACATTCCAATGCAGGATGAAGGCATCGTCCAGATCTGGAGGACACCGATAATCCACACTATCCCAAGGTGTCCCAACCACTACAAGGTTTAAAAAGTAAGCCGATTCCAGAAGCGAGAGACCTGCTACACCAGAACCAAATGGACCTAATTCCCTCGAATGATTTATCCCGAAACCAGAGAATAAACTGGGCCAAACACAACGCCACAAACGTATAAAGTTTCTTCTGCGGAGAACAAGCTCAAAGGAAGACGATGATATTGGGTCATTCATCAAATTTCTGCAACGAACAGGAAAAAGTAAGCTCTGCAAAAGCTAACTAGAAGGTCCCAACTTTCAACCTTGTTAAAAGCCTTTCATAAGAACAAACGTCTTTCTTCAAATATCAGATTGATGATGCCATTAAGCAGCTACAATTAAGGTTGAAAAATTTGAGTAAACTTGAGGTCATAAATTCTGCGAAATTTATATGAACCACAGCCCATAGGAAGGACCATACACCAGGTCAGGTAACTATTCAACCACAATTCCTTCTTCAATAAGGATCTGGATTATCTTCTGACAGGTGACAAGAAGCAAAAAAATTGGCCTTATCCATACCCAAGTCTTCAAAGCCGCTCGTTACCTAGACTTTGGCCTTAAGAATTAGTTTCCATCTTTTGAGGGTTGAAAGTGAAACGCGAATAAGACATCATTGCGGTCTCTGGGCATCACTCATGGTGGGTTTAGAAGAAAAGTAATTCTACATCAACAAACCCATGTCCCTCTGATCGTGAAGCAGTCAGATCGCAGATGCAAATTCTTAGTGTGAATCAGTGTCAAGGTGTTCGAAAAATACGAATACAACTACCTAAGAGAGATAATTCTACGCCGAGCTGATTACCAAGAGTACAAGATCTCAGAAAAGGATTTCAAAAGTCTTCATCCAAATGATTTTGAAGATCTGTTCCTACTCAACATTCAAGAAAAGCTCAACCATCTGCCAAAGACAGACAAGACTAGTCTTCACACGGCAGTCAACATGTGGATAAGAAACCTGGTAATTCATGAATCGAGTGGGAGACTTCAGCTCAAATGATGAAAGTTATCAAACAAAGATCAACCTTGAACTCCAAATTGGAATGCAACTGGACTATTACTACAAAGAAGATATAAGCGATTGTCCCTAAGCCAAGGACGGTTTGTCTACAGAGACGAAATGATCAAAAGAAATGTTGATGAGGCTGATGAAGCTACCAAGATTAGTAATGGAACCTTGACAAGAGTAAAGGAAAAAAACATGGATCCACATGGTTAAAGACTTTCATCTGTTCGAGTACAATAAGGGCATGGAGACTAGGAAGTGGTCAGAGAATTATAAGAGAAGAAGCAAGACATCATCAACAACATCGAAAAAAAGACAATAGATCAGGAGGATAATTTCGAAGACTAGAAAGCTTGTGAGAGGAAGAATAAGAGACCTTAACTACAGGCTTGATCAACAAACAACGTGACAGACATCGTCCGTTACAATAAAAAAGGTCATTTTTTTCTTATTGTGAATAATTATACCTTGTACATTAGTAAGTATTTAATCTTTTGATGAGGGGTGGGTGGGGGCGAGGAGGGGGTTTGATTTTGCTAAGATTAGGAGTAAGTTTATATATTCCTCAACAATTGAGGGGGAGCAGTTATATGATTAATACACGACTTGTGAGTTAAGGACACACTTTTCTCCCAAATTTTATAACATATTTAAATCAATTGATATCCAAAATGTCAAAGGGTTTAAAATTTTTGATAAGGGGAGAAAATGTGATTAAAATATGTGTATAATAATAACCGTGATTATTAGGACTCATATACTCCGCCTAAACGTGCTAAACAATTTCGAATACCGAAGCACATTTTGAGGGGGAGCCTTTTCAGAAAAAAAATCAAAAACGATCGAGGTACTATACGCTTTGATATTTATATATCATAAGCAACCTTAAATGAAATTTTCAATTGGTTTTATGGAAAGGGATAACTGTACCAAAAGACCGACCATATGCCATTTTACCTAATGGGAGTTATAAGGTTTGTAAATGTTAGGTACTATTCCCGAATGAACCAGCCATAACCAGAGGGATTCTAACCCAGGGACAATCCACTAGTTAGTTAGAGAGTCCCTTAAGGTATGACATGTAAAGGAGTAAAAGCGAAATAAGGGAAAAGGGCCGACTTAATGGAGCTAGTACTAGGGGAATAAACCCAACAAGGTTCTAGTCATGAAGTCTCGGTAAGCACTGAAGGGGTTGAAGAATTAAAAAGAATTGTAAAGATAAAGGGTGTAAAGAAAGAAGCCCTCCATACACTTAGGCAGAAACCAGGTCAATACATATGCTGCCAGAATCACTAAGATGATTGCTGACATTGAAGATCGTCATCATGGACCCAGTGATGCAATGCACAACCCTCCCTACCACTCAGAATCTTTCAAAAGATTTCTGTTTCCATCTCACGGAGATAAACACGTATCTATTAACATTCCTCACTCACTGAGTTAGTTGATATTGAACAGGTGGCAGTCAGCTCCAGCCTCCGATTACTAGAACCAAAACGCACTATTGAGTCTAGAGCCAAGAGATCGTCAATTAATCGTCAGATAGGAACACGTATCTAAATCGCTTAGTCTTTCACACACTGTGGAAACAATCTATCCTAAGAGTCCTACCATATCCTTGTGATATTGCCAGAACAACCCGAGTGAAACGATGTTTTAACATGAAATGGGAAATCCTGCTAGAGCCAACATCAAACAAGCTCTAGGTAGGTGACTTGTGCGATTCTACAAGAATCAAACTTGTGTCAACTGGAAAGAAATGATGGTGCGATTCTGTGTGAATCAAACTTGTTCCAGTATAAGAATTGACGGTTATTGATCATTTGATAAACAATAAAATCTTTCGAAGTGTTACAAAATATTTTCATAAGAAACACTTAGACTGACTTTTCAAATCAATTTTCTCTTTATTACTAACTGTTTCATTACAGGATATCTTAAAGATGGAGATGGAGATGGAAATTCGCAGCACCTCAGATATCAAGTGAATAACCGAATGCTCAGACACGACCTACACTTGTTATGAAGTTATGAAAGACCTCATAAAGGTGTCAAAGCTTCCGCAAACTCTGACATCATGTATTTCTTCACAAGTGCACAAGATGGCGATCCATTACAAGATGATGTAAGATTATGTTCGGGCGATGAGCTCAAGAAATCTCAAGATCACAGTCAAAGACAAGTCTAAGATAAATCAAAAGATCACTATCCCAAATGTACAAGATATCAAATGTCTACGAGTTAAAGACTGAAGTGATTAAGTTTGGTATTTTCAGGGGTGACCTCCCTTAGGGGGAGATTGTTAGATATTAGAAAAAGACTCGGTCACCCCGTGTATTTTACTGTTTATTATAGCTCGTAGTTTAATAGTTAATAGTACGATTTTCGGTATTAAGTCGGGTACTAATACCCGGTATATTGTAAGTACTATATAAGCCTCTTCCAACTTTGGAAGAGGCAAGCTAGTCATTTATTTCCTTTTCATTTAGAAACACATTTTCTCTCTCTAGAAAACTCTCTCATGTGTTTCTCTCTCTAGAAACTAGCCAAATCCAAGAATCGACCCCGTGTTATGATATATGATATACCACAGCTTATGATTTGAAAGCTTATGAGATTAAAAAGAGATTAAGACAAAAGGAAACTAAATTTTATTGAATTAAACTTGATTACATTACAAAAAGCTGGAATTGAAATTACATTAAGCTAAAACATGAAAATTTAAGCTAAAATTAAAAAACTACCCTAAAAGCTACTAACTCCCAAAAAAACTGTTGGTTTTGTGTGAGGGGTGAGGCTCTATTTATAGCCTTGTGAGGAAGCTTCTAGGTCTTCATTTTGTTAGACGCGCCCTCTAATCTTCACCATCCATATCTTTAATCATTTGAGCTTAAATCTCATCCGTTTGATCAAATTGTGTGTGATAGAGGATTGCCAGCGTGTCATTCTTTGATGTGACATTGTGTTAGATGTGTGAGTGAGTTTAGTGTAAAATCCCATCAACCCTTGTGCTTTCACCATTGCTGACGTGTGATCCTCACTTGAGTGATTAGTGAGAGCCCTTTGTTTTGACTAATTTCTCCTTGCTATCTTGTAAATGAGCACTTGAATTACCTATCTTGCCCATCAATTTTGGAAAGCCCTTTGTTCTTACCGAGGGGTGAAATGTAGGTGACGATGAACAGTGAATGGCGCCATTTTTATTTTTAACTGAGTTTGGGTGAAAACGGTTATAAGAGTTTGGGGTAATGACATTTTTGGTCCCTCTCAATTCTTTGTCCAATTTTAGTGTAAAAGGATTTTCGGAAATGGCAAGAGTAGTCCTTGTGGTTGTTTATAAAAGGTGTAGTGTAAAAAAGGTTTAGGAAATAGCAAGAATGGTCCCTGTGGTTTTATGAAAGGGCTATTGGGCTAAGGGATTGGGCTTTTGGATCCGGGTGAGGCCCATTTAGGGTTTAAGGGACTATTTTTGCAACTTTTGAAACTTGAAGGGTTATTTTGAGATACTTTGGGTTTGGTTGACTTTCGTTGACCAAGATTTGAATTTTCCTTTGACTGATTGACTGAGGGTTGACTTTTTCATGGCTTTGCTTCCGGCTTTTGTTCAGTCTTCCGTTCTCGTGTCCGTGTTTGCTTGTTTTTGATGGTTTTCTTGTGATTTCTGATATATCCGTACCTGCATACACAAAACACAAATACAAGCATATTTTTGCTATTTTTGGTCTGTTTTGGGTTTATTTGGGCTATTTTAGGTACAAACGGATATATGTATTTTACACTTATCACAATACATGAGCAAAACTCGAGCCGACTATGGATCAGGAGTTGTTAGGCCTAAGATCGAAGACAATGATAGTTTTGAATTGAAAGGCCAATTTCTCAAGGAAATACGTGACAACACCTTTAGCGGTTCGGATCATGATGATGCGAACGAACATATTGAGAAAGTTCTTGAGATCGTGGACTTATTCCACATCCCCAATATTACTATAGACCAAGTGATGCTTAGAGCCTTCCCCATGTCCTTAACTGGAGCCTCAAGTCGTTGGCTAAAAAATAAACCATCTGGTTCGATTACAAATTGGGAAGATCTGAAGACAAAGTTTCTAAGCAAATATTGCCCACAAGCTTTTACTGCAAATAAAATGGAGGAGATCAAAAACTTTCAGCAAGAGTCATATGAAAACCTTTATCAAGCTTGGGAGCGATTTAAAGAACTCTTGATGAAGTGTCCTCAACACTATTTAACTGAGATGCAGGAGGTAGTCTTGTTCTATAACGGATTGGATGTTCCAACTCAACAGATTCTTGATTCAAGAGGAGCCATACCATCAAAGACTACTGATGATGCTAAAGTAGCCATCCAAGAAATGGCTGAATACTCTCAAAAATGGCACAATAGAACATTAAGGACCATAAGTACTGAAACTTCTGATGGATCAGCAACCATACAAGCACAACTTAACAATCTTGGAAGAGAAATCAAGAAATTGAATGAGAAAGTTTATGATGCTCAAGTAGGTTGTGAACAATGTAAAGGTCCCCACTACACCAAAGATTATCCACTCAAGAAAGAAGAAAAAACCCTAAAAGAAGCTTACTACACACAATTTGGTGCACCTTTTCAAAGAGGGGGATATAGAGCAACTGCTCTGGGATTTTATCAAAGGAACAACGTGAATCCTTCGTACCAAGAACGAAGGCAATCTATAGAAGATACCATAAGCAAGTTTATGAGTGAGTCGGCAAAAAGACATGAGGAGAACTCCAATTTGATCAAAGAGATCTGAGCTTCAACGGATGCTGCCATAAGGAACCAAGGAGCATCAATTAAAACTTTAGAGATCCGAATCGGGCAGATGAGCAAGGTCCTACAGGAAAGAGGATTTAGAAGTTTACCAAGCTCAACTAAAACTAACCCAAGCGACCATGTCAAGTCAATTTCAACTATTTTCAAAGCTGATTCATACCCGATACGCCGTATGGGATCCTCCTAATACGTCGTATCAACTGGACAAAACCATACACTAATGTACGAAACAAAACAAATGACAATTCCATTTCTAAGTCGTTTGAATGGTTACTACTATGTAGAAAAGAAGGAATCATATGGACCACAATTCTCGGAAGCTTACTCTGAAGCTTCACATATCAATAATTCCATACCCAGAAAGGAGAAAGACCCAGGGAGTTTCACTTTACCTTGCTTTATTAATAATGTTTGCTTTGATAATGCCCTTGCTGACTTAGGAGCTAGCGTAAGTGTTATGCCTCTCTCGACCTACCTTAACTTAGGATTAGGCGAATTAGCTCACACTAAGTTAACAGTTGAATTAGTAGACAGGACAGTGAAATATCCAAAAGGAATTGCTAAAAAAGTGCTAGTAGGTATTGGTAAATTTGTTTTCCCCGTAGACTTTATAATTCTTGATATGCCTGAGGATATCAAAGTGTCCTTGATCCTCGGAAGAAATTTTTGTCTACCTTCACGTGCTAAGATTGATGTTTTCAAAAGAAAGATTACTTTAAGAGTTGGGGAAGAGAAAATAATTTTCAAAAGTGTTAAACCTGCTAGTAGTTTAATTAAGAGGGTCTACATGCTAAGCTTAAGAGAAAGAATGGAACTTGACTTAGAAGCTAGGCTAATGGGAGAGACTTTGGTGTTAAATAGATCATTAGACCCTTTCTTTGAGGATTACATAGAACTAAACGATCTTAATGTACCATTAGAGCTTAGAAGAGATCAAGTTGATGATTTAATGCCCACCATTGAGGAAGGTGAGGTAATTGAGGAATTTAGAGCTAGGAATGATGCTAGAATGGTTAGCAAAATTTTTGGATATCCTAGTGATTGCGACCACGATAAGAAGATCCATATGGATTGTGCCTACAACTTGAAGTTCTCTTGCATGATAGGTTTTGAATTTTTACACGCTAATTTTTTCCCTATATTGTACGTCAATGTAATGTCCAAAAAGTTTCATAACTCTATAATGAAGGACAAAATGGAATACAAGGGAGATAATGTAGTTGGAGCCTTAATGAACATACCTATCTTTGTTGGAACTTTTTCTATCTTAACTGATTTCGCAGTTTTAGAAGATATGGATGCTTATCGTGATGAAGGAATGGGCGATGTTATTTTTGGCGAACCGTTTTTAAGAGAAGTTAGGATTAATGCAAGACGGTTTGATGGAATGATTACCATTTACAATGGTAATGAAGAAGTTACTTACCAAATGGTGCGATCACATCCGAGGTTTAAACACCACACTAATGAACAATGCAACAAGATCCCACCATTACTGAAGGTAAGTGAAGAGGATAAGATGAATGGAATCTCGCACTCATATCAAAAGCTTAAGGGGTTCTACAAAGGAGTCTTGAACTTAGGGCCCGAATATGTCCGAGATGCGAAGATGGAAGAATGGCTCACACGCGGGCACATAAGCGTGCATGAGATGGAATGAAAGAAAGGAAGAAAAGTCTAACTTAAAGACTTCGCTGTAAACAAAAGTGCTTCCCGGGAGACAACCCGGATTGTTATTTATTTTTATCGAGTATGTCTTCCCAGAAATCAATACGGCGTATCCACTCCATACCATACGGCATATTGATTGTCTGGACATTATTAGTCCTTTATTTTTATGCACTTTAAAAACATTATTGTCAGTTCTGTCAATACGGCGTATTCATGCACATGATACGGCGTATTCAACAGACTGGCCCGTATTAGATACTTTTTACAGGTTTTCTGATATGGCGTATTCCAGTTTATGGATACGGCGTATTGGTTTCATGTAGAGTTTGTTTAGCTTATTTAAATTAACCGTAGATACCCGAGATAGGATTTTGCATGTTTTTCCTATATTTTACACAGGACCTCGCTGAAAGCAAAGAAATCGACGAAGTTGGTGAAGTATCAATCATCTGGAATCCTATGTGTGATTGTAGTCATGCTGGCATTCAGACGCATTTACAACACACATCCTTGCTCATAAACTCAACATGGAGAATCTACCGAGCAAAATATCAGGGGAGTTTCTCATTCTAATTCTTTTTAATTCCCGTATTTAATGTTTTATCTATACAACGAGGACGTTGTATAATTCAAGTGGGGGGATGGGAATTAGAATGTATACTTGTCCTATTTTTCACATTAAAATGCTTAAATTATGCTCAAATTTAATTTTTTTTTCAAGCATACTTTTGTGAAATTACTTGATACATAACCCGCACACAATAACCCTTATTAGATATTGTGAGGATTTAACCTTATCCATTTCCAAATGTTTACCCAAATTCCATAAAAATATGAGTGTGTCGGTGATGTTGTAGACTTTAGAACTTGGCTTGGTATATCTATTCGAGACCACAATAATGAGTACTATGGATTTAGATGGAGTAACTTGTTTAAATTGGTAAATTTTTAGGATTACACCCAAAAAGCCTTTACATGTTGTTTTATTAACTAACTACACTGGTTAGTTAACCCCCGTATAAACCCTTTGTTTACTCTCATCTTAAGAGTAAGATACCCCTAGAACAACCCGTAGAGCCAATCCTTTAGGAATTACACCAACTATTTGTTTCGTTACACCTTTACACCTTAGCCTACCCTGTTAGATTAAGTCTATTTATCAGTTGCTAGTTGCTTAAAGTGTAAAGTATGTATTTCCCGAGTCTTGTGTCAATTTTCTATCTTTGGTACGGTTGGGAAGAAATTTGCACATTGCAAATGGGAATGTATAAAGTAGTCAAAACTCATGTATTTTTACTACCAACGCAATTATTGGTACGTCCGAAGAATGAAGAATTACCGAAGGAATTATCCGGAGTTATTATGATCGTGAAGATGGTGAAATTACACCGAGTTTCGTAGTATAGTGTTAGCAAAAAAAATCGAAAAAATTAGAAAAATCGCAACAAAAAAAGAGAAGGAAAGTTTGGAGATAATCGCAAGAGCTTAGACCGAAGGAATTATATGAAGGATCGATTATTCGTTGATACGTCTTAAAAATCAACGATGTAGAGTATTGTATAAAGTGGTAGATATCGCCACTTGTCTTGTAAAAGTTTGTAAAATATGGGATGATTGGGAAGTTGACCGTTATGGGAACGCCAACTTTGGTTGTTATTTTTGATCAATGATCAAGACGTTTGTAAATAGTTGTGTCTTAATCATGGTAACGGTCGGGAAAAAGTGTCTAGCAACTTATATCTTGGACCTAGTCTATTTGTTTCGTAATTTTTATTTAACAACAATTTAATTCCCTTTCCTAATCATTAACCATGGGTTTTACGCGAATGAGGATGTGATCGAGCATGCATGTCTATTCCGTCGTTACGGCCATGTATGCATGTCTCAGCTGCCTTGTTGGTTTATTACTATTGGTGAAAGTTAGAAGATCCACACCCTATATTACTCTATTAGTCATACTCTTTAGCATATTCGAGTTACGGGTGTGTATGTGTGGTCTTTGTTGTAACAATTTGTATTTTCATGTCTTGTTACGTCAATAAATATTCAACTATTTATATTAAACTTTTCGCGGTCATTTTTAATTTCCAACGTTTAGTTAAATCGTGTAAACTAAAAATCAACCTTCAACGTAAATGGGCATCAAACAAGTAAAAGTTTACGTCAAACAAGTGTTATATAATTATTACGAGGATAATTTATAACATTTCATATTTTATTTTTATTGGTTACGTAAAACGTCTAGGTTTCGCAATAAAATACATTTAGGCAAACCCGGAAATACCTATACCTATCAATACTCAAATAAATACCCATTATTTCACCCAATACTCAAAAATTAACTCATCTTACACCTAAATAAGCCATAGGGCCGGATATACAATTATTCACACTTAATAAATCTTAAAATTTCACTAGTATACTTCCTAACCCCACCAAGTACTCTTACAAGCTCATTACTCTATAAATTGGCTTGTCACATGTACTCTCTCTCCCCTCACATATGCATCTCCCTCCTCCTAGGGAGGATGAGATCTCTTACATGTTTGTACTCCATACCACTCCCTAAACCATGTCTTTAAGGTTGTTTTATGCATTACCACTTTCTATATAAAGCAAGTCCTAGATTAATTTAACATACACAACATTCACTAGCAACTTAACAAAGCTAAAACTCTCTCTTTTCTACTCCCATAGCCCACGGCCAACTTTCACCAATTAGGGTTTCATATAGCTTTTGATTTTACAAAGGTTCAAGCATACTAGAGTTCCTAGTAGTAACATCTAAGGTGTTTGGAAGTGTATTGGAAGCTTGGGTAATTATTCTAGCAAGGGTTAATCAAGAACAAAGTTAGGGTTTCTATTAGGGTTCGAATTAGGTTTATTATTTGGGGTTTAATCTTGTGTTCTTGTTCATCCTACACACTCCTAAGGTCTTCCTAAACTTTAATCTTCCTACTTATTTATTTACATGATCCATATACTTGTTATTTATGTTAATCACCACCTAGGGTTTAATTTTATGACTTATTAAATACAATGAACATGATTATGGATTAAATTTATATGTATACTTATGATGAAGGATGTTTAAAATACAAGGATATTCTTTATGTAAGTATTGGATAATTTATAAACCTATTTGTTGGAAGTTTTAATTATAAAGTTATGTACAAATTAAATGAGGACTTTTTATCTTGGACAATCATTATGGGCATAATCTAGAGGACTCAAAATATACAAGACTTGTAGTATAAGGTATTGTAAAGGACTTGTACAAAATTTATCAAGTAATGAATTTATAAACACTAATAAATACACTTTATATAAAAAGCTCACTGTTTTGAACTTTTTGTTAGAATTCGAATCTGATAAAATTATGGAATCATTTTTATAAAATAGCACATATTATAAGGATCGTAAGCATATAAATCACTCGAAAAACAGAGCTATAACGAAGAAGCTATGCCATTTACAAGTTTATGATAATTAAATATATAAAAGTGTTTTTATAAAACTTATTCTATAAAAACCCTTACTGTTTCAGGTCTGGTAAAAACATGGGAATATTATATAATGATATTACTTGTCATGATGATTCCAAACATATAAGAAACTCAAAAAACGGAATTAAAACGAATAAGTTACGAGTTTTGCAAGATTTAAGTTTATAAAATATTTTTATAAATTGTTTTGAATTTTCTAAGTTGACACGGATTTTTATAAATTCAGGAAGTATTTTATTTACATAGTTTATCTCGTCATGAATCCATACATATAAAGAACAAGCGAAACAGAATTAAAATGAATGAGTTATGCTTTTTGCAAGTTTTATATAATTAAATACATAAAAGTAATTTTATATATTTTACATAACCTGTAAAAGTTACTATTCATCAGTAGCTAAAATATTATAAATATAATATTTTGATAGATTTTCTTAATACGAAACTGTGGGCATAAGAAACGCATAAAACGAAGTTAAAACGATAAAGATATGAGGTTTATAAAACCTTGTGCACTATTTTTACTTTTATACATTATTTTTAAAAACAATTAAACTCTTTATATAGTATCATTATATAACCAATAAAAAAAATAATAAATCATAAATTATTAACAAATAAGCAATTGTTGGACAAAGATTACATTTTTATTTTACGAATACAAATACATATACCTTTATTTAACAAAATATAATTCAAATATTGTTTTGACATTTTAAATTAAATAAAAACTATTAGGTGGTGGTGCAACTATATAACTTGTGATGTTGTATTTATATTAAATGCACAATACTTATACGGCGTATAATTAATTAGGTTGCATTTAGAATTCCCGAGATGATTTACATACTTGATTTATATAATCAACACATTCACTTGAGGTGAGTTCATAGCCCCATTTTTATACAATTATAATGGTTTACAACATTGGGGTGAGAAACATGCATTGTTTTACGATTGGACGCAAGTATACTTTTATACAAATTACGAGTTTGCCTAAGTAGCTATAACCCACTATGCCCATGAATCATGAACTGTTAATTACTGGATTGTAAGCGCGAATGTTATGAATAAATCTATTTAGGATTGACATCCCCGTTCAAGTGAGTAGCGCTCACTGTGCCGGTTTGCCAGACAAAGAATGTATACCATGTCGGAACAATTTGGATGTTGCGGGTTGAACATCTACAAGGGCACATTATTTGCATTAATTTGCATACATATATGTTGAGCTTCAGTGTCATGAGCTTAGTGCATTTTGTGATTACTTTTGTGATATTGTATTCGTTACTTATCATACACATGGAAATCTTGCAGTCCTACTTTATACATAACTTAAACATGTGAATTCACCAACTTTATGTTGACGTTTTAAAACATGTTTTTCTCAGGTCAATAAGGCAAGAAACAAGGGTACATTGGTGATCATCATTTTGGAATCACATTACTATAAAGATTTGTGTGCATTACATTTTGGGGATATTTGCTATGTTTTAAAATCTTTACAACTACAAGTGAACATGTTAAGCCTTGAGTTGTTGTAACAAACAACTTTATTAAATCCAATGTATCATTTTTAAACGACTCATTTAGAGGTCATTCTCATATCTTGTGCAAAGGTACTCATGAAGTAACGCTCCCGGACAATATTCCGCTGCGACCCAAATTTGGGGGTGTTACAGATTGGTATCTAACCAACGGTTTTAGAGATTAGGTTGAGATTTACCTAGACTATAACCGTTTTTCACAAAACTTGCATACTTCAAACTTTTTCATGAGCATAGCACTACTTGTCCACTTGCTTACTTGTTAGTGATATATTAGGTAGGTATATATATATATATATATATATATATATATATATATATATATATATATATATATATATATATATATATATATATATACTTACCCTACCTTGCGTATATTTTACACTTGTTTATATAAGAGTTATTATATAAATACTATAACATTTCTTAAGACAAAGTATACTATAAACTCGTATGTCCTAAACATTATCTAAACATTAATCTATCTTATATGATATTATACCATCATTCATTCATACCATCATTCATTCATACCATCGTCCATTCATACCATGATACATTCCATTTCGCCATGTCACGTTTTTATCCCTGCCATGAGTGCATATTCATTCACCATGCATCATCTTGCATCATGTTTGCCTTCCATATTGCACACATCCTGCATGGTTTCATATAAAGACGATTTATATAAACTCTTGCTTGTGCATGTTATGGTTGCACCCACTATTCCTGTCTCTGCTGAGGAGAATCTTGAGGACCTGATCGATATCAGGATGGATATCATTCACCTAGAGCTCATCGCTGCAGTTGCTTTTCCTGCAGTGACCGTTGTGAGGACACTGGCCCGACACGGGGAGGTGATTAGCGGTATTCAGGAGCGATTACTAGAGATGCCCACACAGAGGTGGGAGGAGATTGAGGAGGAGTTGCTGACTCTGAGAGAGAGCAAATAGGGTTGAGATAGAGGAGATCACTTTGCGCGCTAGAGTTAGATCATTGGAGCTGATTGAGACATGGCTTCATGGCATAGTGAGGGACGAGAGAGAGGCCCGTGAAAGGATGGAGCGCCAGTTGGGTTTGATACAGGAGGAGCTAGAGAGTCTCAGGCGCTCGAGGCTCCCATGATCAGTCATCACGGATTTTTACCCCTAGAGCTTATGCCTCATTATTTATGTATTGTCTAGTATTGAAGGATTGTCGTACTAAGAAACCATGTAGTATTTTAGAGGGAAAAACAATGAATTATCTATCAAATTATGGTATTATGAGAACTTCGTCAATTTTATTTCAACTCTTTATTTATTCATGCAAACCACTTACTAAAACATTATGATTTCATGAAACATATCACTATCACACAATAAACTAGCGGGTCTATATAAGTTTGCTTGTAAACTTGATAATCTGTCAAGTTTACTTGTACAAAGGGTAACCTTACATTGTCATTCAACAAGTGTGATCCATAACACTTTGTAATACTTTGATTTATATCAATAAAGCATTACACGATTGAAAAGTTATACCTTGTGTTATTTGTTTTCATTAGTGTTGTATTATTCCATATAGACGTGTTAATTGGGACTTTCAACTTATGTCTTTGTGCTATGAAGTCACACCCCGGTTACCTTTCGCTATGATATTTTGAGGGTGTGACAACTTAGATTAGAGATTATATGGTTTATGTGTTTAGGCCTTAAAACACAAGGTTTGTTATGTTGGGCCACAAAACATAACGAGTATGGTTGTACCCGAAAAAAGGACTCAACATTTAGCTTAGTGTTAAAAATATTGTAAGTGACGTAAGATTTTGTTATGTTAGGCCATAAACATAACGGGTTTGGTTGTACCTCAAGAAGGACTCGACATTTAGCTTAGTGTTGAAAAATATTGTAAGCGACGTTGTAAGGTTTTCTCCGCCGTGAAGGGAGCTTGTTGACTAGTGAAGCAACTCTCGAGTTAGGGACTCGGGGATTAGAGTAGGCGAAGTGCGGAAGGTGGAGCTCAGATCCGAACACTATAATCATCGGTCTGTTTGTGCTTTCTTTTACTTATCACTTTACGTTTATATTTTCATTTATCGCTTTACACTTATATTTGCATCATGCTTATGCTTGTGCGGTTTGTTGTGTTGATTATGTTTGTGTCGTGGATTGGTGCTTATATTGTATTTATGTTTATGGCATGCTCTATTATATATAGTTGTCGTAGAATTATATTGACATCTTCATATTGAGTCGCACTTGATCGGTTATTGATACGAAAGATTTAAACATATAAACGAGAACATATTCACCCCCTCTACGTTTTCCACAATATGGTTCCGCATCTGTCTTGCTGAGTTTGCCTGGTTCTTTTTTTGTTCTACATATGTTGGCTTTGTATGGGTCTGTATCTGTCTACAACTATCTAATTTCACCCTACATCTAGTTTAACCTGATTCCATTATCTGGTTTTGTATCTACGTGATTTCACCATGTGTCTAGTTTTGTTTGATTTCATCGTGCATCTGCATCTGCACTATCTGATTCCACCATGCACATTCACTCAACATCTGCCTGGTTATGTATTTGTCTACCGATGTATTTTCTGTTTATCTAGTCCGTTGTCTGAATATGCCATGATTGTGTTATGCACCTTGTTCTACTATGATATGGTTCTTCTTTGTATTTGTGTTGCTCTACTTTGATTTTACAATTGGTTTTAGTTTTGCATTGACTTTGGTCCATTTGTTTCAGACCTAGTTGATTTTGCCTTAGTATAGTTTGGATTGCATCGGATTGAGACTCTGTCTAGCTCCAAGTTCACACTTTAAGACACTCTGCTCTACTTTAGTTTTTCGTTATTAATTTATTTTGTTTTTGACAAACTCTCAGTGTTCACCGTTGTAGCATTGTAAGCTTGAGGGAGGATGTTAGCTAATTAGGATTATAAGAAGCGAACCATTCGTTTAGGCCCGTTTAATAGTTAAGGTTTTATTCATGTCTGGTCTATTTGATGTTTTGTAACGTTGTTGGGAATTATACATTCCTGACTTAGTACCGCTAGTAATAGTTAGTACTGACAGTACAAATGTTAAGTACTGCTCAGATAGTTAGTACCGTTAGTATAAAATAGTTAGTACCGTTTAAGAGATATGCATGAGATATTATAGGAAAAGATATGCATTATCTTTTACGCGTTTTGTAAGCTAGGATTAGGGTTTTCCTTAGTGTATAAAAGGAACCCTCGCGGCATAGTTAGATATATCAGTTTATTATCAATCTCATAGTTAGCAATCAATATAAAAACTTAGTTATCAATATTCATTGTTCTTCTTTGCATAATAAGTTAGATTCCGCTAACTTATAGTGTTCTTAAGCATTGTTTCTCTGTTGTTTGTTTGTGATTATTCATATTAGCTACAACCCTTAACAAGGTAGTAAGATCCATATTCAAAGGGATCCACAAGTGGTATCAGAGCCTGTAGAGAAACTCTGAAAAAGAAGAACAAAAACCAGTTATAAACCTCTATCTTACAAAGCAATTCAATGGCTGGATCAGAAGATGATAATCCACCACCACCACCACCACCATCA
Organism: Tanacetum coccineum; assembly: GCA_026074375.1. Taxonomy (NCBI): domain Eukaryota; kingdom Viridiplantae; phylum Streptophyta; class Magnoliopsida; order Asterales; family Asteraceae; genus Tanacetum; species Tanacetum coccineum. The sequence continues at coordinate 26,055 of BQNB010005419.1, read as the reverse complement.
CAAACACCAACACAACAAACTCCTCACACTGTTTCAACCATCAAACTTCCTATTCTCAAGAAGGGAGAATATGATATATGGGCCATGAAAATGGAACATTATTTGGCCCATACAGACTATCCTATCTGGGAAGTTATTCAAAGAGGAAATGGTCCCGTGAGTGTCTCAACTGATACAAATGGTTTAATAAAGGTTCTGCCTCCTAAGACTGCAGAAGAAACTTTAGCCAGAGAAAGAGAAAGAAAAGCAAGGACTACCTTGCTTATGGCTTTACCAGAAGATCATCTTGCTAAATTTCATAAAATGACTGATGCTAAAGAGATGTGGGAAGCTATCAAGTCTAGATTTGGTGGAAATGATGAATCAAAGAAGATGCAGAAGTATATTCTAAAGCAACAGTTTGAAGGCTTCTCTGTTATCAAAATCGGAAGGGCTAACATAAAGGTGTGGACAAGTTTCAGTGTTTCTTTTGAGTGACTTGAGATTTTTGGGTGCAGGGTCTCTACTGAAGTGGCAATCAGAAATTCTTAGGTCTCTACCTTTGCCTGGTCTCATAGTTTCCTTCATTCATGAGGACCAAGCCAGGAGTGGACGTCTCAGTTTTGATGATCTGTATTATTTAATCTTAGAGTCTTTGGTCTGATGTTAATGGCTATACTGGATGCATCCTCTAGCACATAAAAATTGTTGGCTTTCATTTTTGAGAACAAAAGCTAGTACGAATGATGTAGTATCCGCTAATGGTGTTTCTTACTCTTCTTGGTCTAACTACAATTTTGAACATAATACTCATACTCCTTACTTGCAAATCAATCCAGTTGTCCATAATTGGATCATGAGGATTTTGGAAGCTTGATGAGTTTGATTTAGAAGAATGGACTTGAAATGGCAGGTGGCCATGATTTTCCCATGAGAATGAAAAAGATCTTCAAAAAAGGACAGGTAGAAAGATACAATTTTGATGACTATGGGAAACGGTTATTTCTGGTTGACAAAACCACAAAGTCGAGTGTTATAGTTTTCTCCAAGACAGGGCATTTTGCTAGAGGATAATGCAATCAAAAAGGAATTCAACGATAGTAGGAGAGAGATGCTTGGAACACTGGAATAAGGAAAAAGACAATTGGGGAGAAGGTTTGGTAAACAAGAGACTTAAAGCTTTGGTTGACTCTTGATGGAGAAGTGTTGTTTGGACAGTCACTCAGAAGAGGAAACTGGATGAAACTATGCTTTCATGGCTTGCAACAGTTCAGGTTCAGGACATCAGAAGGTAACTTCTTGTTCCATAGAATGTAAGTGTCTGATGTTAACTTAAAAAATTATATGTGTACATAGGAACAACTTGGATGCTAGTATAGAGGAAATTAAAGGCATATACTAAGCTTTAAAGAGTTGATGACACAATTAGTTGTCATCAACCAAGTTAACTTTGGTAATGAGGAAATGATAAAGGTATTTGATGATTGACTTAGATGTATAAAACTGTTGTCACCTTTACATACATTAGAAACTATTGGCAGAAGTGAAAAAGAAAAAGAAGATTTAAAAGCTACAAGTAGAAAAAAATGGCACAAATCTTCTAAAAAATCTTAATATTTTGCTAAATAGTTCAGATGAAGTGCTATGGATAAGGCTGGGCTTGGGTATGGTGATCAATTGAATAAAGGTGTTTTAAGTTATGAAAATGAAGTTTTCCAAAGTGTGTTTGTTGTTAGTTTGAACAATTTGAACAGAAAATTAAATCCTGTTGAATGATTGATGTGCAGAGGGGATGCATGTTGTTCCACCCTCCAAATGACAGGGATTATGCATCCTTCTAGACCTGATAAAGAAATAGATGAATCACAATTTACATATGGTCCAAAGCAATCTAAACCTAGTGAATCTGATGCTAGGAGCAGTGACTTTAATTCTTGTGAATCTAATTCTAGTGAAGAAACACTGACTCTATCGCCTGAACCATGTTGTCAATGATCACCTATGTAGTAAGGTGTACCTAAAGTTTGGTCTGCCTGCTCCTATCATTGAGGAGTATAATCAGATAGTGAAGATGATCATTGTGTCTATCCCACCTAAAGAACAGGGAAATACCTTTACGTTTGATTTTTTTAATACTGATAAGCATGTAAAAACTCCTAGGCAAACTGTTATAGAACAAAACACATGTAATCAGAGTCCTAAACTTGATAAAAAGGATTGTAGTGGTTTAATGTCTAAAAAACTAGGTTTGGGATTTGGGTATACCAAAAAAGCATGTTTTGTATGTGGAAGTTTTAGCCATCTTATTAGAGATTGTGATTTTCATGAGAAAAGATGGCTAAACAAGCTGAATTATTAAAAATAGTGATGAGTAATGGTGGTTAGTCAAAGAGAGATTAGCCTGTATGAACAATGTGCAAAGAATAAAAATCATCAAAACCAATTTGTTCCAACAGCAGTAATAACTAGATCTGGCAGATTCATAGTTAAATTGATATAAGAACTAGCAGTAGGTTCTAACTACATTTTAATACTGCTAGAAACTGGCTTGGGGTACTAACACAGTTAATACTTGCTAGGCATATTTTAACAGACATGCATAAGCCCAAGTCTTGTACCAACTTAATGTTGCTAGGAAAGTTAATATGTTAAACCTATTGTGAATAATGCTAGACCAAAAGATGGTTTTTAATATAACTCCTTTAACCTTTAGAAGCCTATCTTAATAGAAACAACAGCACTTAGAACCAATTTTTCATATCAAAAAGTTAATACTGCAGAGGAAAATACAGTTAGTGATGTTAGGGGGAAAAGGGAAACTACTGTTAAGTCCTCAGCAGGTTGTAATTGGAGACCCAAAAGACATTACTGTCACAAAGTCTCCAAATACAATGGTGGATCAAGTCTTAGAAATTGTTTCACTTTTAAAGATCCACTAGGTAGACCCAAGCCCAAAAAGGCTTGGGTCCCTAAGAGAAACTAATCTCTCTTATTTAATGTGCAGAATTATCCACAAAGAACTTTACAGAACAAAGGGATTGTTGATAGTGGATGTTCCAGACACATGACTGGAAACAAGGTCTACCTTGCTGAATATCAAGACTTTAATGGTGGCCCTGTTGCTTTTGGAGGAAGTAAAGGTTACATAACTGGTAAAAGTAAAATAAAAACAGTAAAGTTAGATTTTGAGGATGTGTGCTTTGTAAAAGAACTACAGCATTTCAATCTCTTTTCTGTGTCACAGATGTGTGACAAGAAGAACAAGGTTCTTTTCCATACGACTCTATTGTCTTGTTTTGTCTCCTAATTTAAGTTTACTGATGGAAAATTAAGTCTTACTTAGAATTCCCCAGACAAAAACAATATGTACAGTTTCAATCTGAGAAAACATTGTTCCTTATGGGGTTTAGCTGTTTTTAATGCAAATGCAACAATTACTGAATCTAACAAATGGCATAGGAGGTTGGGTCATGTTAACTTTAAAAACTTAAATAAACTTGTGAAGGGAAACCTTGTAAGAGGTTTACCTTCAAAAAGATTTTCAAATGACACACCATTGTGTTGCTTGTCAAAAGGAAAGCAACACAAGGCCTCTGTAATGGCCAAAACAGTGAGCTCTATTAGTCAGCCATTAAGCTCTGCTTATCGGATTTATTTGACCTAATCTATAAGGAGGCTTAAACATAAGACTTATTGCCTGGTTATCATCTGATGGGTTTCAGGTTTGTTGGGTGTTCTTCTTAAGAAACTAAGGATGAAACTAGTGGATTCTTAAGGACTTTATAGACAAATTAAAAACCGATTAAATCAAAATGTTAATTATTATTAGATGTGATAATGGTACAGAATTTAAGAACAGGTTTTTGATTTTGTAGGTTACGGGATCATGAGGGAATATGTATGCCGAACTCCACACACAAATGGATGTTGCTGTGAAGAAAGAAACAGTACCCGTATGAGGATGATAAGAACTATGCTAGCAGATTTATTTTACCTAAACTTTTTGGGCTGAAGCATTTAGTATGCTTGTTATGTCCTTTAATAGTGTATTAGTGACCAAGCTCTAAATAAGACACCTTTTGAACTTTATACTGGTAAATTACCAATCATAAGCTAATATAAGACCTTTTGGGTGCCATGTGCCATTCTTGAATACCATTGACCACTGGGCAAGTTTGATGGGAAATCAGATGCAAGGGTTTTTAGTCGGCGTATTCTTACAAAGCAAGGCCTTTCGTAGGGTATACAATTTAGAATACCAAGAGAGTTGAAGAAACAATGCACATCACTTTTTAGAAATAACCAAATGTTGCAGGGAATGAACACTTGGCTGTTTGATACTTGTTTTATTTAACTGTATTCAATGAAGTATCAACTTGTAGAGATCAGAGACATAAGCTAACAAACATGAGGTCCACTAAGAAGCTAATCATAATGCAGGTACAAAAGATAATATGATTTCAGGTGAATTCTGTTATGAAATCGAAGATGAATCTCCTCTGGACTTTTATGGTACTGCCAATATGGTCTTCTTATACTTCAACAGTCAAGAGCTCAAAAGCAAAGAATGCAGGTGAAGAACCTAACAAACATCCTGATTTCAAGCCAATAGATAAGGAGGATCAATTCTTTTTGGATGAGCTTTAAAGACTTAAAAGACAAGAACGAGATCTAATGATGCAGCTTAAAGCTTCAGGGAAGGAGTTTGCCAGGAGAACTGAGGATTTGTTAATCAAGCAGGAGCTGTAAAACTTGAAATACTAAATAGTTTAATACTTGCTAGACACCAGTTTATACTGCCCAGTCATCTATGGTGGACTATCCCTTTACTGATCTAACAATATGACCAAGATGACTTCAGAAATACCTGCACTTGAGGAAATTTTGGACAATCCTACTACTGGTATTTTTATCAATGCATCTTATGATGATGAGGGTGCAGTGGCTGACTTCATAAATTTAGAACCTATTATGAATGCTAGTCCAATTCCCACATCAAGGATAAACTCTATTCATCCTTCAACTTTAATTCTTGGAGATCCAAAATCCGCAGTTCAAACAAGGAGCAAAAGTGACCAAAGTTCTGGAGCTATGCTTTGTAAGTTTTATTCAAAATACAAAGGAGAGAAGAAATATCATAAGGGATTCCTAGCATTATTTATTAGATTGTTCTTTTGTTCAATATGAACCCAAGAAGATCTCTGAAGCACTGAAGATGAAAGTTGGGTTGATGCTATGCAGGAAGAACTGCTGCAATTCAGGATTCAGAAAGTTTGGATTCTTATAGATTTGCCTTATAGGAAGAAGGCAATTGGAACTAAATGGGTTTACAAAATATGAGGACGAAAGAAGGGTTGTTATGGTTTAGAAATTAAGGCAACGGGTTGCGTTGCTCAATGACATAGGCAAGTGGAAGGGATAGATTATGATGAGGTTTTTGCTCATGTGGCCAGGATTGAAGCCATTAGGATATTTTTAGCCTTTGCTTCTTACATGTGATTCATAGTCTATCAGATGGATGTGAAAAGTGTCTTTCTGTATGGCAAGATTGATGAGGAGGTCTATGTGTCTCAACCTCCAGGTTTTATAGATCCTAAGTGTCCTAAGAAGGTCTACAAAGTAGTGAAAGCTCTTTATGGTTTACACCAAGCTCCCAGAGCCTGGTATGCTACTTTATCTACTTTCTTGTTGAAGATGTGGATACAGAACGATGGAACTATTGTACAAGAATCTTTTCATTAAGATGGACAACAATGATAATATGTTAGTAAAAGTTTATGTGGATGATATTTTTTTTGGTTCTACAAGAGATCTTGGTGGTGTTTGAATTTGAGACCTTGGATGAAGAGTAGTTTCAGATGAGTTCTATGGGAGAGCTCCGCCTTCTTTCTTGTCGGAGTACAGGTCAACAGAAAGAAGATGGCTATCTTTATTAGTCAGGATAAGTATGTAGCAGAAATCACAGAAGAAGTTTGATTTTGTTTGTGTAAGCCTGCTAGTCACAATATGGAGACCAGAAAGCCTTTAGTCAAGGATGAGGGAAAGCTTAGTGATGTGATGTACCACCTTTATAGATCCATGATTGCTCCTTAATGTACTTGACTGCTTCTTTGCCTGTTATTATGGTTTTGAGTCTGTGCTTGTTCTAGGTTTCAGGGTCTCCAAGACTCGCATTCATTATTTTTTTTTTTTATCTATTCTTAAAGGTTGTAAGAGAATCTTTAGGTATCTAATGGGGCAAAACCCAATGGGCCTTTTGGTATTCCTAGAGTGTCCTCTTTAACTCCGGAAGCCTACTCAGATAGTGGACTATGCTGGGAGCAAATCTTGATAGGAAAATCCCACATCAAAAGAGGTTGTCCAATTTCTTGGCAGGTGGACTTATATCTTGGCAATGCAAAAAGCAGACAATTGTGGCTACTTCTACTACAGAGGCAGAATATGTTGCTGCTGCAAATTACTGTGGGCAAGTTTTATGGATTCAAAATCAAATGTTAGACTATGGGTTCAATTTCATAAACACAAAGATCTACATTGATAATGAAAGTACTATATGCATTGTAAAGAATCTAGTATTTCACTCCAAAACAAAGCATATTGCAATTAGGCACCACTTCTTATGGATGTCTTATGAGTAAGAACACTTATCTGGTGCCTAAAAATACACACTGATGACAATGTAGCTGATCTTCTAACCAAGGCATTTGATGTAAGCAGGTTCCAGTTCTTGGTTGTTACTATTGGGATGATTAATCCATAAGCTGCATTAGTTAAGGGGAGGCAAATAGCTATGTTGTACAGTTTGTATGCACAAAGAAGGATTCTGGTAATGGTGATGATTTACATGGAGTTATTTGGGTTTTAGAGAGTCATTGAAAATAGATATAGATGGTACTGAAGAACTGTTGTTGCCAGACTTGTTCATTTTTTGGTTGACAAAAGTTAGTACCGACAGTGACAATGTTATATACCGTTTGGGCAAATGATAGTACGCTATAAAATGCGTTGGTGAAAATTTACCCGTCAAGGGTCTAAAGTGTAAATTGAAACGATTTCTTTGATTTTAGGTTTGTTCAACCAATATAAACCCATCTCAATTGCACAATTTAATCACGTAAACTCTCTTAATCACTTTCTTCTATCAAACCCTAATCTTTTACTCATCGTCGCTTATCAATTCATCAAGTATGGCTGTTCTTGAATCATGCCCTAAATACAACATGGTCGCTTACTTAGAAAAGACTGATGGGAATACAGAGTTTCATGAGATTATCAGCTTTTTTACGTGCAGCTCCATTCACTATGCTCTCACTGTAAGTCCTGTAGTCTCTACTACATTTGTTAAACAGTTTTGGATGTCTGCTAAATCCAAACTAATCAAAAATGTTAGGTATATTACTGCCAAAGTAGCTGGCAAGCCTGTGTCTATCTCAGAGGCATCAATAAGAAGTGATCTTCTTTTTAATGATGCTGATGGGATAGATTCTTTGCCAAATCAGGCTATATTTGATGCTATTGAGCTAATGGGGTATGAGGGGGATCTAACTGTCTTAACATTTAACAAAGCCCTATTTTTACCCAGTGGAGATTTCTTTTTCATACCATGAATCACTGCATAAGTTCTAAAAGCACTTCTTGGGATCAAATTTCCCACTAATATTGCCACAACAGTAATTTGCTTAACCACTAATCAGAAATATAATTTTTCTAAATTAATTTTTGATGGTATGATGCGACACTTGGATGCAAAGAAAAAGTTTGTTATGTATCCAAGATTTATTTCAGTCTTTTTGGATAAACAGCTAAAGAATGTGCCTGTGCCCTTAGACCATTTTCCTATTAATGCTTTAACTAGTAAAGTTTTCTCTTTTATGATTAAAAAGGGAAAACATTTTTCAGGGAAAGTCACACCTCTGTTTCCTAACATGTTGGTTCAACCAACAGAGGATGAGGGTGAAGGGTCAGAAAGACAATCTGAACCTCAACCCATACCCTCTCCTCCTCACCCAAGTACAGACCAACATGAGACACAGACTAACCCTTCTTACAGACCTTTTACCTACATCTCATATTACTTGATTTCCATTCCAGAGGGTTCCTAGGTGGGATCATGGATGGTCCAGTCATCCAGGATAGTTCCATTTCAGGGGGAATTGAGGGGTGGCATGACACTCCAAAGTGTGTATGATCTTTGTATCTCCTTGTGTACACAGGTTACAGATCAAGCCAAAGAAATTAAACACTTGAAGGCACAGATCAAGAAGCTTAAGAAGAAAGCCAAACATGTTATCACACACCACAGAGCTTGGATGAAGAGTGTATCCATGAAGCAAAGATTGGCAGGAAAGAAATCCTTGAAGAAACAGTGGATGCAAATGGAGTCTGTATCCAAACAGGGGAGGAAATCCGCCAAAGCTGAACCCACAGTCCATAAAGATCCAGCTTTTGATGAGCTTGATGATGATGCAATTGACTATATGGAGACTGAGGATGCTCAAGATGTGGGGAGGACAAGATATGTAGTGTATGAAGAGAAGGAAAATGCAGAAAAGGAAGTTAGTACTGAAGATGCACTTAATACTGCTCAACCAAAAGTTAGTACTGACAAGGAAGAAGTTAGTACCGACAGACCAGAGGAAGGTACTGACAAGCAAAAAGTTAGTACTGACAAGGAAGAAGTTAGTACCGACAGACCAGATGAAGGTACTGTTGATCAAATTGAAGGAAGAAGTGCTACTCATACAGCTCCAACAACAACTCCAACAATATTTGAAGATGATGAAACTATTGCTCAAGTTCTTCTCAACATGAGCCAAGCCAAAGCAATTTCAAGAGAAAAGGAGAAAGGAGTTGAACTGAAGGATGTAGAGAATATTGAAAGACCAAGGCCTACTTCAACAAGATCATTATTAACTTTAAAGCCTCTTCCAAAGATTGATCCCAAAGACAAGGGCAAGAAAAAGATTAAATAGAAGATGAATTGACCTGGGGGGGGGGGGTAAGGAAAAAATTTTTCAAGGGGAAAAAAAAAAGACATCATGAATCTGAAAAAGAAGTTTAAGGATGCTTGTCATGATGAGGAATATTGCAAGGAAGGTGCTAAGAGGATTAGGAAGCAGAAGAAGAAGTGAAAAAGTTAGCTGAAGAAGAAGCTACAAATGCTGCTCTTATACAAGATTTTGATGACATCAAAGCAAGAATTGAAGCTGATAGACTTCTAGCATTAAGGTTTCAAGAAGAAGAGAGAGAGCAGTTCACTATGGAAGAAAGAGCAAAATTCCTTCATGATACAATTGCAGCTCAAAGAAGGTTTCTTGCAGAACAAAGAGCTGCTCCTGCATCAGAAGAAACAGACTCTCCTATAAGAAAACTCAGCTCAGGAGTCTAGATGATGACTTACTGAAACATGTTGGAAACAAAGAAACATTCAGACCTGAAGATAAAATTTTGGAGAAAAAATACAAGCTTTATATTGGGAAAGGTAAAGTTGATGACATGTTTCACTGTTATTGGTTCTACTGAAGATGAAAGAAAGATTAAGGAAATGAATGAAGGAGCTAGTGATCCTGACAAGAAGAAGAAGTTTGTCAAGGAAGATGTCTCAACTAAGGTACCTGCAAAGCAAGATGAAGCAAAGCAGGGTACAAAGAAGAGAAAAGGTGGTCATATGAAGATGCTTGCTAGGAAAAGGAAAAGACCACAACCAGATGTTGATAGTGATGATGAACACAGAAGAAAGTGTTCTAAAGATTGTTACATTTGAAGTGGATACCATAGATAGTGAAATAATTGGACGTAGAAAATCTGTCATTGCTAGGTTGAACAAGGTATCATCACCAGATGGAGACTATCTTGTTATCTACAGAGCCAATGGGAACTTCAGGGCATTCAACTATCTATTGGAGGTACTTCATATCTTTGACAGGCAAGATTTATTTCACTTGTATGACTTGGTGATGAAGCAGTACTCAGAAGTCACACTGGAAGGAATTGAGTTGATTCTTTGGGGAGATTTGAAGATAATGATGGAATCCTCAACAGAAGAAAATGATCAAAGTGACTTCTGGAACAATCAACAAAATTAGGAGATTGTCAGATGGAGATTATATGAAGCTTGTGGAGTTTACATATTAGAGCTTGAAGATGGGACAGTCATCCATATGTTGGTTGAAAGAAGGTATCCTCTCTCCAAGGAATTGCTGCAAAGGATGCTTGATTTTGGATTAGAAAGTTGACGTTAGAAAGTACTGGATGGTGCATTAGATTGAAAAGGTTCTTTAAGCAAACGCTTATGAAGAGTAAAGATGAAATGGAATTGAGAAGGGTTTGAGTGTTGGCTAACCACCACACAACAAATGGTCATCAGTTCACCATGCTTAATAGGCATAAGAAAATGGCTTAGTCCATTAAGTCAACGAACTTATGTAAAGACTTCTCAAATACGTTATTATGGTTGACAAATTTACTAAAAATTGTGGGTTCTCAACTCATCTCAACTCACCTTGCTTCACAGTAAAGAGTTGGCTAGTCCAGGATCAAACAGTTCCTGGTAAAGACATCTCAAATATGTTGGTAGCTGATAGTTTGCTAAAAACTATATGGTTATCAATGCGCCACGTTATGGCAATGAAGCATTGACTAGTCTAAAAGCAAACAGCTTTTGGTAAAGACAAATCAAATCCGTTGATAGTTGATAGTTTACTCAAAACTATAAGGTTGTCAATTCACCTTGTTGTTTACAATAAAGAATTGGCTATCCCAGAGCAAACGGCTACTGGTAAAGGAATATCAAATCCGTTAATGGTTGGTAGTTTGCCAAAAACTACAAAGCCAACTTAGTTGGATGTTGATGTTGTTGTTGCTGATGAAGAAGGATAGCTAAAGATGTAAAAATTATCAAAGATCAAGTTCAAGATTTGTCAAAGTGTTTGGATACATCCTCCAAGATTTCAAGAAGAGTAAACTGAAGAAACATAAAGTTAAACAAGTTCAACAATCATGTTTAGGGGAGGATTGTTGGGAATTATGCATTCCTGACTTAGTACCGCTAGTTATATTACTTAGTACCGCTAGTTGTAATTAGTACTGACAGTACAAAGTGTTAAGTACTGATCAGTTAGTTAGTACCGTTAGTATAAAATAGTTAGTACCGTTTATGAGATATGCATGAGATATCTTAGGAAAGGATATGCATGATCTTTATACGCGTTTTGTAAAGCCCATTAGGGTTTCCTTAGTCTATAAAAGGAACCCTAGGCATAGTTAGTAGATATAGTTCTACACAGATCATAGAGATCGAATAGTAATCATAGTTTGTAATCTGTAACCTAGGCAGATTCAAGGTTTAATATAAAAGTTCTTTTGTGATATTCAATATTGTTCTTCTTAGCATTATTGATTAGATTCCGCATAATCAATAGTGTTTACTCAGTGTTTCATTATTGTTGCTTTAGAATTATCTAAAGGAGCAAACTCTTTGCAAGCTGAAGGTTAAGATCTATTCAGTAAAACGATCCAACAAGTGGTATCAGAGCTTGTGTGGAAACTCTGAATAAGAAGAACTCAATTGTAAGATGGCAGAACAAGACATTCCTCCACCCACAATCACTGCAATGAAGATCCCTATCATCAGGAAGGGAGAGTACGATATTTGGAGCATGAGAATGCGACAATATATCTGTCATACAGACCATAACCTATGGGATGTTATTGTCAATGGAGATCTAGAAGAAGAGCCTGCACCAACTGGAGAAACATCTGCTCCTCCTGCTCCTAAGACTGCCAAACAACTGGCTGCTAGAAGGAATCAGGAAAGAGTTAAAAGCATCTTGCTTTTAGCAATACCTGATGAATACCTCCTCAAGTTTCACAATGTTGCAGATGCTAAATCACTCTGGGAGGCAATCAAATCGAGGTTTGGTGGTAATGTAGAATCCAAGAAGATGCAGAAAAATGTTCTAAAACATCAGTTTGAAAATTTTTCTACTGCATCAAATGAAAGCTTGGACAAAGCTTATGATAGGTTCCAAAAACTGATAAGTCAATTGGAGGTTCATGGTGCTCCAATATCAAAGGAAGATATCAACCAGAAGTTCCTTAGAAGTCTTCCTTCTTCATGGAATCAGATTGCCCTCATCATGAGAAATAAGCCAGACATTGATGAGATTGATATTGATGACCTTTACAACAATCTTAGGGTTTATGAAGATGAGTTGAAAAGGTCTTCAGGTTCCAACTCTGCTTCTCAGAATTTGGCTTTTCTCTCCTCTGAGAATACTAGCGGTACTAATGAAGTTAGTACCGCTACTGGAGATTTTAGGGTTAATACTGGTGGTGGAATTAATCAAGTTTTATCTACTCCATGTGCTCATGATGTAGCTTACTCTTTTCTTTGCAAACCAATCAACCAGTCCTCAACTTGAGAATGAGGATTTTCAGTAAATGGATGGAGATGACTTAGAGGAATTAGATCTTCGATGGCTATATTGACTGTCAGAGTAAAGAAGTTCATTCAGAGGACATGAAGGAATTTGGACTTCAAAGAAAAACGACATGTTTCTCTTGATATGACAAAGATTAAGTGCTACAACTGTCACTGAAAAGGGCATTTTGCTAGAGAATGCAAATTCGGAAGGAATCAAGGGAGAAGATCTTATGGTGACAATGGCAGAAGTAATGCACCAATAAATGAATCTTCATCACAGGCACTGGTGGCTTAAGATGGTCTAGGAGGCTATGACTAGAGCAATGATTTTGAAGTACCCAAAAGGAATTGCTGAAAACATGCTAGTATGTATTGGTAAATTTGTTTTCCTCGTACACTTTATAATTCTTGATATGCCCGAGGATATCAAAGTGCCCTTGATCCTCAAAAGACCATTTTTGTCTACCGCCCATGCTAAGATTGATGTTTTCAAAAGAAAGATTACTTTGAGAGTTAGGGAAGAGAAAATAAATTTTAAAAGTGTTAAACCTACTAGAAGTTTAATTAAGAGGGTCTACATGCTAAGCTTAAGAGAAAGAATGGAACTTGATTTAGAAGGTAGGCTAATGAGAGAGACTTTGGTGTTGAATAGATCATTAGAACCTTTCTTTGAGGATTACATAGAACTAAATGATCTTAATGTACCATTAGAGCTTAGAAGAGATCAAGTTGATGATTTAATTCCCATCATTGAGGAAGGTGAGGTAATTGAGAGCTAGGAATGATGCTAGAATTTTGGACAGAACAACCCTGTTATTGCGGCCCATGATAAGAAGATCCATATGAATTATGCCTACAACTTGAGTTCTCTTGGAATAATAGGTTTTGAATTTTTACACGCTAATTTTTTCCAAATCTTATACGTAAATGTAATGTCCAAAAAGTTTCATAACTCTATAATAATGGACAAAATGGAATATAAGGGAAATAATGTAGTTGGAGCCTTAATGAACATACCTATCTTAGTTGGAACTTTCTCTATCTTAACAGATTTCGCAGTTTTAGAAAATATGGATGCTTATCGTGATGAAGGAATGCGCAATGTTATTTTTGGTGAACCATTTTTAAGAGAAGTTAGTATTAATGCAAAACGATTTGAAGGAATGATTATCATTGGTATGTGCTTAAATACACATACCCTTTACCTATTTAAACGAGCTAAAACGGACCAATAGATGACCAATTAATACATGAAAAATGCATTATATATTGGTGTGTTTGGCGCTCTATTGTGGTCTCACGGTAACGGAATTGCAGCAAAGGAGAAACCGAGCAAAAACAAAAAACCGGGGCAGAGATGGAAAGAGCGTGAAAAAGAGCAAAAGACCAAAGGCAAAGGCACATTTATCTTTAAACCCAGCCTAAATTCTTACAAGCTCATAACCCCGTTAGCCCTTTTAACCATAAATGTCTAAAAAGATTTACACCCTCAGTCCTAAAACTAACAATTCCCTAACAACACCCTTTAACCCTGTTAATATTCTAAACCTTATAACCTTACCCGGCCTAAACTAATTATAAAACTAAGCCCAATACCCATAACTCATCCAAATCCAATCCAATAATAAAGGTCAAACACACAGTCAAATGGGATTTACTGTACATCCTGTTCACTCCCTCCATTTTCACCATAACAACACCAGGGTAAATCACCCCAATCCCACGCTCTCACCTCTTCTAGAAGCTCTCCTGATCAAAAACGTATGCAATGACATCACAAATGACACCCTGTCGATCCTAAGCACTCTGAATGGCTACAAATACGTGGAAGTGATCCTACGGCTAAAAAGATGGATTGATGATCAAGTTTTAAATCAAGGGTTGAGATAAGAAGAGGGGGAGCGTCCTTGGATCTATAATCATCTTTTCATGGCTATAAATAGGAGCTCTCCTCTTTTAAATTAATTGTACTTCCTTTTTATAAGCATTGTAACTCAGTTGTTTAATAAAATTACGTTTTGTTTCAATTCTTGTTGCTACCTTGCAATTCACTTTTATGTTTCAAATATGCTTCCAAATAATTAAATAAGCTGTCAATAAGCTCGTATCAGTCTCAAATTCTTATACAAAGTTCTAATAAGTTGTATAAGTGTTGAACTTAGGGTTTGGTGAATTAGAACCTTGTCGCTTGTATAGAAATGAACTTAAGCTTTTGAGATAAACTAGCATTAGAAGGTTTATGGTTTTTAGATTGCATATTCTCATTCAAAGTCTAGTAGGTTAGAGCTTAATAGGTTTATGTTTATCCCTGTTTAGTGCAAGGGAATAAGGTACAATTTCTTTTAACTTTAGCTTTAAACTGTTTTGCTTATTTTCTGCTTATCTTAGTTTATTAGTGCTTATTCCTGCTTATTTGTTCTTAATTTAGTTCTATTATGCTTATTTAGTCTTTAAGTAACTTATTGAGTTTAAGTAGTTCATTTGCCTTAGCTTTTCATTAAAAATGCCTTAAAAGCCTTTTTATTAGCTTAATTATGTTCAGCTGATTATTGTGCTTATTTATGCTTAATTTCTGTAAGATTGTGCTTGTTTGTTTTTTATTAGCTTAATCCTATATCAACTAGTGTAAGTTTGAGCTTAAATTTAGATCTGTGTTGCTTAAAAATGGAAAACAACTTTTTAAAGGGGTGTTTGGATCTAAAAGTACTAACATAAATTAGTATTGTTGGACCATTTTTGTCACTTAAATCCAATTTCATAAGCTCAAACTTAGTCTTAGAGTTAGTTTAATTCAGTTCTTAAAGGTCCAATTTCAAGTTGTAGGGTCTTAGCAACTCTGGTTTGAATATGTGGTATTTTTGTTCTATAATTTAGCTTCTTTTGATTAGATCTTGTTATGGTGCTTATTGGTATCAATTTCATGCTTGTTAATGGTTTAAAATGCAGTAGAATTGAGCTAATATAAGTATGCTTTTGTTCTTTGGTTTAAGTCATTTCTGTCATAGTTCTCAAATGAAAATTTTAAGTTCAAAGTCCATTTTTCTTAATCAAATCTAGCTTAGTTATAGCATGTTTTAAGGACTATTTTCCTTACATAAGCTCTCTAGAGTATAAGCTTAATCTGTTTAAGCTTGTTTGTGCATCAAGTCATCTTTTAGTAGCTTATTTTCTGGTCTGCTAATTAGCCCTTTAGTTTGTTCAATATTTAAAATTAAAATCAAAAACATAGTTAATAGAACTGGCAGTCCTTAAATTGCCTTTCTCTAGCATTATTTACTATTACCAATTTTGCTTAATCTTGATTTTATGTGCCTTTTGGTTGTCATAGTCTAATCTGTTTTTTAGCCCTCAATTATTCAATGATTATTTGGTCTAGTAAATTAGCTTACAAGTTAGCTTTTCTTCATCTTAAACTGTCAGTTTTAGCTAGGTTTGATTTTAGCTTTTAAGAGCTTTTTAGCTTAGCTTATTACTTAATTTCTAGTCATTTATGCTTATTAGGTTTAGCTCTTAGTTTGTTTTAGCTTATTTGCTTTTCACATTGGCTTTTTAAGTTTTAAATCCTAAAACAGTTAGCTCATAAGCCATTAAGTGTTAGTTAAGCTTTTATGTCATCTTTAAGTGCTTATATTTTGCTTATTATTAAGTTTCAGAAAAAGTCTTAGTTATAGAATTTGCTTATTTTCATGTGTTCTTTCAATTTTTCTAAAAAGATTTCAAAAATAAAAAAAAATAAAAATAGAAAGGGAAGCCACAGGTTTGAACCTGTGACCTCCCCCTCCACACACAAGCACACTTATAACACACACTCTTAACCACTCGCCCTTGGGACTTTTTCATACATGTGTTGCATAATTAATTACTTATAGTCACTTTTGTGTTTAGCTTATTCGAGCTTATTTGCCCATTATCTGCTTATTCTTTAAGCAATTTTTCCAGCTTACATTTTTCTTAGATTTTACTTGGTATTAAGCACTCTTCATAATTTTTCTACAAATTTTAAGATTAGTTTAGTATTTTTAATTAATTTTCTAGACTAAATCCGTTTTTAATCCATAATAAATAAAATAAAAACCAAAAAAATATATTTCTTTTTCTGAAAATTATTTTAAGTCATTTAGGATTTATAAAAATTAAATTTGCGTTCATAGGGCTTAAATTTGAGTTAGTTGTTTAAATGTCACGTTTATTAAATTCCCGTTAACGTTTTCTTGTTTTAATTTTTCATTACTTAAATTGGTGATTGTCTTTGCTTGTTTTTGCATTTATCTTTGTAGAAATAGGAAACCAAATCAAAACTTTGAAACCATTCAAATCACGCGATCACGGACTTAACCGATTCTCAATTCACGCATCGTCGGGATACGACTCGGGAGGTTTTTGAATTTTACTTTGGATAAAAGTAATCTTCTAGAATCCCGATAGAAAATACTTACTATACTATAATTGTTTACATCCTTATATACTTATATTATATATAGTATGTTAAAAAGGGGGCGGGGGGGGAAAATTTTTTTTCAATCATTCACAATGGTAATTGGAAGAAGTTACTTACAAATGTTGCCGAATTCCACATCTAAGATTTAACACCACCACTAATGAACAATGTAACAATATCCCACCATTACTAAAGGTAAGTGAAGAAGATAAGATGAATGGAATCTTGCACTCATACCAAAAACTTAAAGGATTCTACAAATGAGTCTTGAACTTAGGGCCCGAATATGTCCAAGATGCGAAGATGAATGAATGGCTCACACGCGGGCACATAAGCGTGCATGAGATGGAATGAAAAGATGCTGGAAGAAAAGTCTAACTTAAAGACTAGCTGAAACAAAAGTGCTTCTCGAGACACATCCCGGATTGTTATTTATTTTTATCGAGTCTGTCTTCCCAGACATCAATACGGCGTATCCGCTCCATACCATACAGCGTATTGAATGTCTGGACGTTATCAGTCCTTTATTTTTATGCACTTTAAACATTATTGTCAGTTCTTGATACGGCGTATTCAACAGATTGACTCGTATTAAAATACTTTTTACAGGTTTCGCAATACGGCGTATTCCAGTTTATGGATATGGCATATCGGTTTCCTGTACAGTTTATTTAGTTTAGTTTAAATTAACCGTAGGTACCAATATAGGATTTTGCATGTTTTTCCTATAATTTACACAAGACCTCGCTGAAAGAAAAGAAATTCGTACAATGTTGGTGGAGAATACGATCTGGAAATTTTTGGAGTGTTGGATGTCTTGAAAACCTTCAGACGGCTGTTCAACACAAGAATCTTTGCTCAATAAATCTAATGGAGATCACTAACGCATAAATATCAAGGGAGTTTCTCATTCTAATTCTTTTTAATTCCAGTTTTTAATGTTTTATCTATACAAAGAGGACGTTGTATAATTCAAGTGGGGGGATGGGAATTAGAATGATACTTGTCTATTTTTTACACTAAAATGCTTAAAATATGCTTAAATTTTAAAAAAAATTCAAGCATACCTTTTGTGAATTATTAATACATAACCTGCTACACTAACCTTGATAGACATTGTAAGAGGGTTACCCCATCCGTTTTCTAAATGTTTACCCTAATTCCATAAAATCATGAGTTGGTCGTGATGTTGTGCTTTAGAACTGGCCTTGCGTATTCTATTCGTGACCACAATTATGAGTAACTATGGATTTAGATGCAGTTTCTTATTAAAATGGTAAATTATTAGGATTACACCAAAGCTATTCATGTTGTTTTATTTAACTCACTACACTGGTTAGTTAATCCCCGTATTAACCTTTGTTTACTCTTCTTCTTAAGGTAAGATACCGTCCAAGAACAACCCGTAGAGCCATTCCTTAGGAATTACACCAATATTTGTTTCGTTCACCTTAGGCCTACCTGTTAGATTATGTCCATTTTCGTTGCTAGTTGCTTTAGGGGTAAAGTCTGTATTTCCCGAGCCTTGTGTCAATTTTCTATCTTTGGTCACGGTGGGAAGAATTTGACATGCAAATGGAAATGTATAAAACAGTCAAAACTCATGTATTTTTACTACCATCACAATTATTGGTACGTCCAAAGAATGAAGAATTACCGAAGGAATTATCGAAGATATTTTGTCGTGAAGCTGGGTGGAAATGACATCGAGTTTTGTAGTATAGTGTTAGCCATAAAAAATCAAAAAAATAAGAAAAATCGCAACAAAAAAGAGAAGGAAAGTTTGAAGATAATCGCAAGAGCTTAGACCGAAGGAATTATATGAAAGATCGATTATTCATTGATACATCTAAAATTCAACGATGTAGAGTATTAGGAAGTTGACCATACGGGAACGCCAACTTAGGTTGTTGTTTTTTTATCAATGATCAAGACGTTTGTAAATAGTTGTGTCTTTATCATGGTAACGGTCGGGAAAAAGTGTCTAGCAACTTATATCTTAGACCTAGTCTATTTGTTTCGTAATTTTTGTTTAACAACAATTTAATTCCCTTTCCTAATCATTAACCATGGGTTTTACGCGAATGAGGATGTGATCGAGCATGCATGTCTATTCCGTCGTTACGGCCATGTATGCATGTCTCAGCTGCCTTGTTGGTTTATTACTATTGGTGAAAGTTAGAAGATCCATACCCTATATTACTCTACTAGTCCTACTCTTTAGCTTATTCGAGGTGGGAGTGAGCAGTCACATGTGTCTATCCCGTCGTTATGGGTGTGTATGTGTGGTCTTTGTCGCCCTCCTGGAATATTGGTATCAATAAAGATTAGTTAGAGTAATCAACCCTAAGCCTTATAACAAAAACCTATTTTACCTTTATAAACTTGTTACTCCTTAGCTCTAGTGGTGGAGATGTGTATCCTTGCCAAGCCTATGATAGAATACTCGTCACGACCGAGCAATTGAGCAAATTAGTTACATGTTACCACATAGATTAGTTGAGTGATTTGAGTGTTTTCATCTTCCTATTTCGTGAGGTGTTTGGTTGTGTACTTGTAATAGATCAAATAAATGCTTAAACGGAAAAATCCTTAGGGGTACATTTTTATAAACTTCTAAAGGCTACTTGAGGACAAGTAGGATTCAAGTGGGGGGATATTTGATGACATCAAATAACGTCTATTTTATAGCATCATCAATCCCATGTAATTAAGCCATTTTGTATAATTATTGCAAAGAATTGTTACTTAATCATTTATATTTGAGAATTGAAGTACAGTATGGAAGTACTTGTGAAGATAGACTAAAGGGAATGCATTATAAGCTTAAACAAAGATATTTGAAGATTACTGTTCTGAAGACGATACGCCGTATCCATCAAGGAGATACGACGTATTTATGCTGCACTCACAAAAGACCACAAAGGAAACAAGATCCAATATGACGTATCTAGAAGAAGGCAATACACCATATTCACACTATATGGGAATAAAATATTCTAGAAGATATCAAATGTGGTCCCTACTCTAAGAAACCCCCAATATGCCGTATCCAAGACATTGGATACACCGTATTGAGCTAACTCTAGACCCTATAAATAGAAAAATCAAAAATGAGTTTAAGTGTACTGAATCATATTCTCGATACCTAAACCATAAAAGTCGATTTTTAAAGGAGAAAAAGAGCAGGAGAGGTTAAGCAATGCGATTCATTCCATAGGAGACAACGTGTAATTTCTTATACTCTTGTAATCGTTTAGTTTTTGGTATCATTCGTTAACTCGGTTAGTTTACCTTGGCTAAATCATTACTTTTGTATTAATTATGACGTTTGAAGGCTAATACCTTCAGGTATTAGCCATTGTTATGAAGATCTTAATGTTTGGTTTGTTTATCTTGATTTCTTAATTTATCATTGAATTGCTTGTTTATGTTTATCATCATACTTGTTTACGTGCTTTTGTATGCGACCTATCATTCAACTGGATCTAGTGATACGGACCAAGTAATCTAGATACCGGGATAGCTCTCCATATAGTGATTTATACATCTAGATCAATAGGATCACAATTAACGACCTATCTTCACCCTTTGATTGTGAGCTTAGTTAGGCCATAAGGTGACCTTGGTATCAACAAGTATGTTCTAATCAATTGGTAAAGACTTGGTTAGTGGACTACTAGTGTATGAATTGCCATTAAGCAGTAAGTGGGTAAAGTCTCTATGAGCTAGGGTTTAACAAGATCACCATTGCCTTAATCCCTAAGATAGATTATAATCAGCAAATAAGGATGCTTTATGTGGATGCGTTTAATTGTGACAGAATTCTACGTGTCTAGGTCTTAGGAAGAAGTCTCGCCTAAGTCTTAAGAATGATATGCCGCTTCGAGATAAGTAATCATTGCACTAATAAACAAACCAACATTCTGATTGGATTAATAATGGTTAATACAGTTTTCTTATATTTGGCTTGACCGCTCTTTTATCTTATGTTAATTTGCTTACGTGGGTTAAAGTGTCTTGAATTAGTTTTAGTCACCACCAAACCTGTGCCAGTCTCTCAGGCTGAAAACCCCCTTTTCCATTAGATTTAGGTTTAACATAGGTTTATCATAGATTAGAAAAACCAAAGTATTAATAAATTGAAAGTGTTCCTCGCTCTTAGTGATCGACACCCTACCTACCACGAAACTCCCATCGATCGGGTACACTGCCCGTTAAAGTGTTGTTTTAGGATAAGTCGGCTAAATATAAATTTAAAACTTGGTAATCAATAAACTGACCCTACACGACGACACATCAGTGCCAAAAATCATATTTAGAGCATATGGCCGTATGCACATATACCATACGGCTGTATGGTCTCTGACCTACACTTTTGCTAATTTTCTACATTTGTTATTTTTCGGAAAACGACTTCTATAACTCGACATGACACGAGACTTTCCAGAAATCATCAACATAACATATAACTTCATTTTCCATAACATACTTGGTCTAAATGACCCATGGCCACATACTTCACGGGGTTTGCCAAACACCCCGTTTTGATCCATTTACATTCACTATAACATACAACCATAACAAATGACCTTGACCCACTTTCACTTTGACATTTACAAAGCACTTGACTCATGACAACAACATTAACAAACATTCACGACACTCGGGGTTCAACTTTGATTCAAGCTCCGCTTTTACACTTACTTTATACGTACAGTCCAACATATTAATCTCTCAAGCCATGTACCTTATTCCAAGGCCTTACCTTCTTCTCATTGAATCTACAAAACATTAAACAACTAAACCGTAAGCATTACGCTTAGTAAGTAAAATGGAAATAACATAGAATTATACATCATAAATCACACAAGCATCATTCACTCCAATATTAGTCCATAAGACTACTTTTCGTAATCACTTACACATCACACTTAATAACACATAACATCAATCATACCGAATCCGCACATACCTTCTATGGGTCGTAAATGTCTAACCACATCCTTGGCTAGTTTTGCTAAACTAGCTTTAACCAAGTCTTAATCCAAGCATACTAAGCTAATGCATCATAGACCGTCATTATCATCTTCCAAATAATACATATATAATAAAATCAATATAATTTCATATCATGACCATTTTACTTACCTCCTTCCAAGCTAAAACTCAATAGAGCCATCACCACATCATTTGGTTCCTAGATAAGATTATCACAACATAATACTTATCAATATTCATAACTAAATCAAGAGGGTTTACACAACCTATAATCAACCTCTAATCATTTTTTATCATCATATGATCATATCTTGATCATATAATGAAAACCTTAATTTTACGAATTTCACTTCATACAACTTAATCCATATACATAAATACTTTAATTCTTACTTTAGGAACACAATTACCCAAAATCCCCAATTTAGGTTACATGAACCCTAATTCTTAATTCACTAATTAAACTCAAGATATGGGATTACTTACTTGTAAGAATGATTACTAGAGCTTAACCCTTGAGTTAGAAACATAATTCCTTCATTACTAGATCATCAAGTTGGTCTTCTTCCCTCCTTTTTCTTTTTGAAACCGACACCCACACACACCAACACTCTCTAGAAAATTATGGAAGAACCTGGGATATATCTTAGGATATATTTAGTTGTATCTTTGGTCCTTGTATAATAATAGTCCCCCAAGTCCCTTTTCTTCTTATTTGGCCACATTAACTTATATAGATTAATACCACCTAACAACTTTATTCCTTCAAGTCATATTCTTTATAAATGTGACACACAATACTTTCTAACACCATTACATAATGTTAATACTTATACTTTGACTACCGAGTTGACTAACCAATCATGTAACGTCTTCAAACTTATAAAATTCATAGTCAAACTATTCCAATGGCATTCTCGAAATAAAACGCTTAAAACCCGGTTTTGGGGTGTTACAGATATATTGCGGATTTCCAGAAGTTACTTGGTATATTTCGGGTTATCTCAGTAGCATTTGGCTGTTGGTTGATCATGGAACTATTAGTTTTGGGTTGGTGGTTGTTGTAGTCGAAATATTGGTGTTGGTACTTTGTTCTCATATGTGAAACATGATATAATATTTGGATGATTTTGCTATGACTATGAATATGAATGTTTATGAATTCGATGTTATCTTTGCTTGGATCCTTGTTTATCTTTTAGTATATCATTGCAATTGAAATAAGCCAAAAGGGTTAATTGTCTTGATATATTTTGCACCGTTTGTCTATGGCGTGTCAATATCATACTTGTGAGAATTGTGTGGTAAATTGATGAACAAACCAAGTAGAATGATATTTAAGACCCATCCTTATGTTGACCGACCAGGTTGGGAGGAATTCATATGTATGCGTATTTGATATAAACCATTCGTAATGCGCTCGTGATGATGTAGTATATAGGCCGAAAGGATTCTATGTTATCGTTGGTAGATATGATTGTTATTATGATTACCCGTCATATATGACTTGTACACATTGTTTATATAAAATCCTGCTCTATCTATATCTATTATGTTATGTGGATCATGCCTTGTTTCTTGCTTACTTTATACATATTTGATCTGTGACAATCATTTAGCTTTATTACTTGATAAACAAATTGTGAATTGCTACAAATCCCGTAGAACGACCTGGACTTACCTAATACTATATTACACTCGATAAGGTATACTTGCCTGAATGTTGTGTTTTTAGTCAAAATCGGTATTTCTAGTTATTATAAATTTAAAGTTTGTAAAAACACACATCAAGGTTTAAAACAAGTTGGGTTCAAACAACTTGGTCCTTGTGTTAAAACAGGAGTCCATGGGGTACATGTTCAAAAGTGTGTTCGGTTTGAGGTGGAACTGTAGGAAGCTTAGGAAAATCGTGAAGCTGAGGTAATTCACGAGAGTCACGATCATGCTGCAGTGGCTCAAAGAAAGTTGAAGGTTAAACAACTTGAAGGAAAAACAAACACGAACTGCTTGGTAAATAAGCAGGTACATCATGATGCAAATGCAGGGGCAGTCATTATGAAAACCGGAGTACCTGGTTAAGAGGGTGCAGAGGGTAATGCTGCTGAAAGGTATAGAGGTGACAATAATATGGCTGCTTTAGGAGTTGCTACAGTGATAGAAGAAAATGCACATGAGTCGTTGACTTTCAGGGATGCAGTTGCTTGTGAGGTAATTTCCAAATGGATATCTGTAATGAAAGAAGATATGGATACTCGGTCTAGTATGTGTATGCTAAGCAACGGTTTCAGGCAAAGCAGTGACGACAGTAACATATATTATTGGAAGTATGCACCTGGTATGTTTATATATCTATTCCTCTATATAGATTATATGGGGTTTACTTGCGAAAGCAAGACTGAGATATGGGTTACCAAGGGTTTGCTGGATGAAACAAAGAAAATTATACTTGGTATGGAGATCTTCAGGACTCATAGTGGTAATACTCTAAGGGTGTCACGATTCAGGTTTTCCAACGGGATGTCGGTTCAGATATGGTTGGGTAGACACTCTACGCTGTCGTTAGAGGGTGGTCTGTCAGGGAATCGTGATGAAGAAAAGAAAGAGTTAGGGGTCATGAGTATATGACACTTACTGGAAATTGAAGGAGGATACATGTCTAAAGGGACTCTCTGCAGTCCGAGGTTCCAGCACTGGTTGAAGCTGATGCGTATCGGAGAAGGCTAACTATTATCACTAAGGTAGAAATTGTTGGAATATTAGTGTGTAAAAGTTAGGATATAAGTTTAGGGGGTTAGTTGTAGTTTAGCTAAAACTTAAGGAGGTTAGTCATGTATTAGAAAATTTTATAACCTCCTAAATTGTAGATTCCTTGTTCAACAAGGATTAGGTTTCTCCCCCTCATTCTCTATAAATAGAGATGAGGGGGTAAGGTTTATTTGTACCTTTTTTTCTTGCTCTCGTTTAATAAACGTTTGAGTGTAAATATCTCGTGTGTGTGTTGGTGCCACTCGGCATTAAGGGACCATAACCCTTTGCCGAGGTCTTGTTGGAGTAGTTCTTGATTCGTGGTTCCGCTCTAGAAACCGGTTTGTTGGATTTCTTCCAACATATATCTTCAAGCATTATATACTTCTTTATATAATGGTTGTTGTCATTTGACTTTTATAGCTTTAGACTCAGGGGCGGACACAAGATTTTTAAAAAGGGTGTTGAACACAATTTTAAAAGGCATGCACAATTTTTTTTTCATCATAAGCAATAACATTTGAAGCACACTTTTTTTTTTTTGGCTAAACTAAATTTGCACGATAAAAGAAATAAAGTGGCACATATATTATTGGGGGTTGCACGTATAAGAAAACGACTCTTTTTTGAAAAAGTTACACTTCGTGACACAAAATTGGGTGTGGCCCGTGCAACACTCGGCTCCCATGTAGGTCCATCCCTGGCTTTAGTGGTGAAATGTATTATGTCTGAGTGTAATATGATTGAATTAATGTTTTTGATGATAGATAGAATTACCTAAATTTTCAGGGTTGTGAGGTACAAATAACTAATTGTTGACCAGTAACTAGGAAGACATGTTCCAATAGGTTTGGCCGTTTGGGTACGAAAATTATTTTAGTGTTTGAGTTTGACTTGTAATGTATCTTCCAAATAAGATGTGAAGCGCCTATGTTTGGCCAATCAGGATTTATTTGATCACTGCTGGATAAGGGGCTGTACATGGATTCGTTGAACCATGTCGTGAGACATCCCTGATTCCTTCGACCTAGCAAAAGGTTATAAAACAAGAATAGGTTACACAGTCTCACAATCCATACTTTTTGTGCACTGTTTTATATAACTTAGCAATATTTTTAAGGGATTTAGCTGTACAATAGCAACGTACTTTGTAAAGTGTTCCGTTTTGGTACGTGAACTTTTTTTTGTTCCACTTAATGTAACGAACTTTCAAGTTTCGTGTTAATTTGCACCAACTTGACCGGCAACCGGGAAAAAAGTTTGAAAACCAGAAAAAAGCCTACGTGGCATGTTTAAAACTTTCTCTGATGTTCCGTTTTGGTACGTGAACTTTTTTTCTATAAAAATATTTAGTACTTTGTTTAAAAACACGAGAATTATTATAAACTTTTTTTTTCTCGGTTAAAATTACAAAAAAAATTATAAACTAATTTTTTAAAATATCAGCAAAATTTTTAAAATTACAAAA
>BQNB010005418.1:0-102294 GCA_026074375.1 Tanacetum coccineum | reverse complement strand
ACATATCATTCATCAAATTCTTGGAAGTCTGAGAGATAGGACATATTGCCTGTCATGTGCCTTGAGCATCCACTGTCAACATAGCCTTGATCTTCTTTTTGTGGTTGACCCTACACATAAAAATAAGGAAATTAGTTTCATTTGGGGACCCAAGCCATCATTGACTTGGATCTGCCTCGTGCATCAACATAATTATGTCTCTTGAAAGTAATTGATGCACTGTTAAGTTTGGTAGGTCTCCAAACCCAACATGCTGAGGCCTTAACAGCATTAACCTGATTTGCCCTGACAGCATTAACTACTGCTGAATTTGGCCTAGCATTATTAACTGCTTTTGGCCTAGCAGTATAAAAACCTCCCTTAGCAGTATTAACTTTTTGGCTAAAATTTTTGTTAGTTAATGCTATTTTTATTTGATAGGGCCTCTTTACAGTTGATTGTGCTGATTTAGAAAAAAACATTACATTGGTCTAGCACTATAAACTATAGTTTTGGGATGAGCAGTATTAACAGGCCTAGCAGTATTAAGTGATCTTAGGCCAGTTTTCATTAAAACTGCTCTTGGAACTATGTTCCTATGAGCACTAGGGTGAGCCTTTTTAGCAAAATAATTATAATTCACCCTTGTATAATTACTCCCAGATACCATCCTTTCCTTTTGATGGAAATTGCAGTTAGCCTGCACATGGACAAAACTTCCACAGACAAAACAAGCTTTATTGTACATCACAAAGTCACTTCCTAGTTGTTGGGGCTTCTGATTATTCTAGTTTCTTTGATTTCCCCTAGGAGTTTGTGACCTGTACATTTCAGCATACTTAACTGGTTTCCTAACTGGTTTTTCTTGTTGTTGAGGTCTAACGAAATTTATCTTAGTAACAGTAGGAAAAACGGTTTTCTTCTCTAACTTATCATTTGACACCAACTCCTCAACCAATGAGGCATCAGGAGATTCCCTAACCTCATTATAAGTATCTTCACTAACACTCTTACTAGTCTTAGGTCCATATCCTTCAAACTCAGGCTGTTGGAACTCCTCTAAACCAGAGTTGGTCAAATCAAGGTTTGCGGGTGAAAATAATCCCATAGGAGGAGGTGGAACAGCATTATAGCTTACAAACCCTAAACCCTTTCTACTTTTATCAGGTATCTGACTCCTTATTAATTTGTCTAGACTCTTAGAAGCATTATCAAATTTTTCAATCTTAAGTTGATTGCTTTTTTTTTCTTGCTTAAGCTTTTCTAACTCACATTTAAACACACTAATTTCTGAGTCTTTATATGAGATATCTCTTTTTAGAACAACAAGTTGCTCACAAAATAGAACTTCATTCTTTTTGTAAAAGACAAGTTGTTCTTCTACAGATGCTAACCCTCTTTTATAAGTAGCTAGATTGAACTCAGATTTGTTAAACTTTATTCTTAAATCATCAAGTTAAGTTTTAAGAGTTTCAAAGCTTTTTAGACAGGTTTTTGAACAAGTTTTATCATTATATACCTCAGAGTCTGAAAAAGCCATAAGAGCCATGTCTGTAGGGACTTCTTCATCTACCATAAAGCTCCAGTCAAAATTAGCTCCATCAATAGCCAACATTGCTTTGGAAGAAGTTTCTTCCACATTTATAGTCCTTCTAGAGCTGTCTTGATTCCAGTTCCTGCTATCTTGGTTCCTAGGTCCTCTATACTCCTTTGCAAAGTGTCTCAACTTGTGGCAGTTAAAACACTCCACCTTTGACTTGTCATATCCAGCTGTGTCACTCCTATTGATAGTAATCTTTCTACTAGTTTTCTGGGAAAATTTTCTTGTCCTCATGCTCAGCAATGCTAACTGCCACTTTAAATCTATCTCTTTTAAGTCATCTTCATGGATTTGTTCAAGGTCCTCATGTACAAGTTGAGACCCATTTGGTTGATTGGCCAAAAATGCATAAACTGTGGCATTACTTAAGTTAGCAGTACTAACTTGAGTACTAGCAGTGCTAACTTAAGTGCTAGCAGGGCTAACTTGAGTGTTAGCAGTACTAACTCCATAAGTAGTATTAACTTCATTAGTACTGCTAAAGGATGATACAAAGGCCACGTTCTGAGAACTTGAGCTTGAGCATGAGCTTGCAGTTCCTTTAACTTCATGTTCAACAATTTTGAAATTGTTGTAGAGATCATAAAAGCTCATTGTGTCTAGATCAGGTTTATTCCTCCAGACCACAACATGAGTATTCCATTTAGAAGGCAGACTTCTTAAAAATTTCAAATTGAGATCTTCTTGTGAAATATTTTCACCTAATATAGCCAGCTGACTTACAATCTTCTAAAGCCTATTAAAAATAAAGTCAAGAAACTCTGTGCTTGGAGCACTAAAGTTCTCATACATTTGCTTCAGAAGAGTCTTTTGAGTCTTCTTTGTGGCATCATTACCACCAAATCTTGTTTGTATAGCAGCAAACAAAGTCTTGGCATCCTTGTACTGATTAAATGTCAGTAGATGTTCATTTGGAAGTGCCATCAGTAACATGCTTCTTGCCTTCACATCATTCTTCTTTTGAATCTTTTCATCAGCAGTTACAGGACCTGGTATTAGTGTAGTTGAGGTACCTTCAGCATTTGTTGTTGTTTGAGCTGCTGGTTTGAATGAGTTTCCATTCTCTATGACATCCCATAGAGCATAGTCTTGTACTTGAAAGTATTGCTTAATTCTTAGCTTCCACATATCATATTCACCCTGTTTGAGAAGGGGCAACTTTGCAGTAGTATTGGTTTGGGCAGTTTCTAGATCCATCTCTTCCTTGTGAGTAAAGAGATCTTCTTGTTAGTTTCTTCTAGATCAAAGTTTCAGAACACAAGCTCTGATACCACTTGTTGATCCCAACTCAAGATCTACTCCTTAGCTTGTAAAGGTTAAGTTACCTTGGATAAATCCAAAACAACTTTGGTAGAAACTTTGTGTGTATATTAAAGAGTATGCGGAATCTACTCTTTAATACTTAGAAGAACTATGAATGTAACAGTAAATATGATTGAACAAAGATGTAACAAAAAGCTTCAATATTATTAAGATCAATAATACGAGTACTCTGTCTAGTACTAGGGTTTACAACCTTGAAGCTATGCATGCAACTCTATGAAATCACACCTAACATCATAACCTAGGATCTCCTTTTATACACCAAGGAGTCCTTTACAAGATAACTACAAATCTTCTAAATATTTATCTTATACGAATCTTTCTAATAATATAAGATATACACAAAATAAACTAATACAAATCATATCACACGTCTTTATCTCTTCAGCAGCTTAAGTTTTCATGCAGCAGTCTTAACTCCTTCAGCAGTGTTAAGTTAGTACTGGCAGTACTAACTTTCTTCTAGCAGTACTAACTAGTTAATACTAGCAGTTATAATCTTAAGCAGTACTAAGTCTTTGGCTTGACAGTACTAAGTGTATGCTTTAATTCCTAACATGGTCAGTCTATTCCAGTCCACCTCCACACCATCTACTGACCCTACAGAGTATGAGCTGAAACATCAACTATATGAAAAGATGTTAGAAACAGCCGCATATCTGTCTCATGAGAAACATCATGCTCTATATGATGTTCTACAATAATCAATTCAAGTTGATGAACTTCAAGCATGATTCGAATCAGCAAAGACCTCTACAAAGAAGTAATCTCACGATGATCAAGATCCTCCTGAAGATCATGTGGGGGAGAAAAAGATAAAGAGGCGAAAGGGTGCTTGTGGGTCTTCATCTAAGAAAGGCAAAGCTCAAAAGAATACTTCCAACTTTGAAAGATTTAAAGATGCTGATGAAACTAGATAGGAACCAGAACAAGAACATGAAGTTTAAACAGAAGTACTAGGTAAACATAATCTTGTTTGGTTTAAGAAATCAGTAGAGGTACTTCCTGAACAGAGCTGGTGTAATGAGCTTGTTAATGCTGATAAAGAGCCAGAGGAACACGAGCTTCAATTTGGATCAATAGTTATGTTTGGAAAATGTATAAAGAAGTTTCTCAATAAAGACAAGATCACTAAAGCAGACTTGTAAGGTCCAACATTTGAGCTACTAAATAACAGGTTCAAGAACGACATCGAGCTCGAATACAACTTGGAGCAATGCCACTAAGATTTGATAGAAAGAATTGACTAGAATAATCCTAAAGGTGAAAGGTTCCATAACGATCTAAGAAAGCCACTACCACTGACATGACCTCCTGGCAGAAAGACCATCCCAACAAGGTACTTCTTCAATAATGACTTAGATTATTTAAGGCATGGAAATGAAGAGAAGAAGTATGCTTTCTTGGTGACAAAGATCAAAGCTCCTAGATATGAGCAAGAGGGGATTGAAGAGTTGATTCCTCATCTTTAGAGCCCAAGCATCTACAAGTACAACAGAAATGTTGAGTTGGGCATTCATCACTAGAGAGAAGATAGTCAATGGTTCTATAAAGGAAGCATTGGACACAAATCACCTCATGCTGTGTATTCAAAACACAGATCATCAGCGTAAAGAGGATTAAAGTTGTGAAAAAGTATGGATATGGGTACTTGGATGAGATTGTAGTCAAGAGAGTAGATAAGAAGGACTACACATTTTTAGAATGTGACTTTCCAAGGCTCAATCAGAACGATATTAAAGATATGTATCTACTTAAGATTCAGGATAAGATACATCACATTGATGGCGTTGATGAATTTGATTTGATTAATGCTCTTTAACTCTACATCCGAAGAATTGTCATCAGGAAAAGAGTAGACGATGCACAGTTGGGAGTTAAAAGCTACCAGAAGAAGCTCAACTTGACTAAGCCATAGTTCATGAAAGGATGTCTCCATCAAAAAGTGTCATATACTACTTTAATTCATCCTAGAGGAGTTTTGTATGAAGGGATTGACAACCAGAAGATGCTGATGAGAGCTGATGAAACATACAAGTTCAGTGATGGAACGCTCAACAAAGTCTACAACAAACTAGATGTGATGCTAAGAGATAATAGGTTGGGATATGGCAATCATGGAATGAAAGGTCGTGAATGGACAAAGAAGGAAAAAGACTAGACAAAGTCAAATTTTGGAAAAGATTGAGAAGGCGCTCAAGGAAAGACGAAGGTTTAGAAGGCTCGAGTACTTTGTTAAAGGAAGAAGAAATAAGACTGACTACAGATTGTTAGTTAGGCTTGGGTGACCACCCCTTAAGGGGAGATTGTTAGGAATCCATAAAGTGTTGGTCAGCCACGTTTATTTACCTTGTAATGTCATGTTTTGTAGTTTATGTTTATATTTATCTTGTATACCACATCGCCCTAGAAGGTTAGCATGTAAGCTCTTCCTTCCCAATAAAAGAAAGAGTAAGGGTATGATGTTGGGTGGTGAAATATTGTGCAACATATTACATTTCTCTTTTCTCTCCTCTCTCTCTCTCTCTCTCTCTCTTTAGTTTCACCGATTCCCTTTTCTCTCTCTCTCTCTCTCTCTCTCTCTCTCTCTCTCTCTCTTTCTTTCTCTCTCTCTCTCTAAAACTCTAAGTGATCTTGTATGTGAATTGATTTAGTAATTGTATATTCTCAACACTTTCTTTGACTCTTTCCTTTCTTGTCATCTTGTGGTTTTTGGATAGACTTTTTTTCGTCACAGGTGTCTTCAGTTTTGTTTTTTTTTGTTTGTTTTATTTTTTTTTTTTTTTATATATTTTTTATATTATGGTTATTCTGTATCTTGCTTACAAAACTTGGCACTCGTCTAAAGGAATTTTTAAAGTCCCTAGTCCATGGCATACTCTTCATTATCGCTACCGAAAGTAGAAGTTTCGTCATCACTTGACTCCATTTTTTCCTTAAGAGCAATAGACTTACACTTGTCCTTTTTTACCTTTATGATCTTGGAGTCTTTTTTCATGACCATTTCATACACTTTGAGGTTACGAATAAATTCGTCGAGAGACAAACTTGATAAATCTTTGAACTCTTCAAGCACGGTCACCTTTGCTTTCCATTTGGGATGTAGTGCGCGAAGGAGTTTCCAAACCTAATTATTGCTAGAAAAAGATTTGTCAAGTGCTGATGACATCAAATAACGTCTACTTTATAGCGTCATTTATCCCATGTTATTAACCCATTTTGTATAGTTAACGCAAAGAATTGTTACTTAATCGTTTATATTTGAGAATTTCAGTAATTATAGAGTAATTGGTGAAAGATAGCAAAAGGCGTGCATTCTGGAGCTTAAATGAAGATATTTTGAAGATTACTAATATTCTGAAGACCAATACGCCGTATCAATCAAGGAAGATACGGCGTATCCGTGCCTGCACTCACCAAAGACCACAGAGGAATAAAGTTCAATACGCCGTATCCAGAGAGACTCAATACGCGTATTCAAGTTATAGTATATGAATATTCTTGAAGATATCAAGCGTGGTCCCTACTCCAAGAAATCCCCAATACGCCGTATCTAATACTTGGATACGCCGTATCAATCCGACTTCCAGACCTTATAAATAGAAAACTCAAAAACAAGTTTTAAGTGTGCTAAATCATATTCTTGATACCTAAACCATAAAAGTCGATTTTCAGAAGATAAAAAGAGCAGAAGAGGTCAAGCAACGTTATCAGTTCCATAGGAGACATCGTGTAATTTCATATACTTTAGTAATCGTCTAGTTTTTGGTATCATTCGTTAACTTGGTTAGTTTACCTTGGCTAAATAATTACTCTTGTGTTTATTATGACGTTTAAAGGTTAATACCTTTGGGTATTAGCCATTATTATGAAGATCTGAATGTTTGGTATTTGTTTATCTCGATTTCTTGATTTATCAATAAATGCTTGTTTATGTTTATCAATTTTTACTTGTTTACACGCTTTTGTATGCGACCTATCATTCAACTGGATCTAGTGACACGGACCAAGTAGATCTAGAGTCCGAGATAGCTCTCCATATAGTAATTTATACATCTAGAATCATAGGATCACAAGTATTGTCCTTCTAAGTCTGTGTCTAGGATACGCTTTGGGCTTAACTAGTTGAATGATTTGCCCAATGGTTATTGATATGTTTTACTAGCAAGTGACCTAGATAATTTAACACGTAACGTTCTGATTTCATTGGATAGTTGGACAAGTGGACTACTAGTGTATAAATTTCCATTAAGCGGTAAGTGGGTAAAGTCTTTATGAGTTAGGGTTTAACAATATCACATTGCTTATCCTAAGATAGGCTTAATAATAGCAACTAGGATGTTTATGGGATGCTTTAATTGTGACAGAAAATAAGTGTCTAGGTCTTCAAGATGATTGAAAAGCATAAGTCTTAAGATTGATTATGACTGGACGGAAAGAAATCATTGCATCTTAATAAAAAACCAACAATTCAAAATGGATTTAATAATGGTCAATACAGTTTCTCTTATATTTGGTTACCGTCTTTTATTTTTGTTTATTAGCTTGATGGGTTTAAAGTGCTTGGAATTGATTGTAGTCACCAACCAAACTGTGCCAGTCTCTCAGGCTGGAATGAAATCCCTTTTTCCGTTAGAAGAATTAGGATTTAGACTGATCATAGGTTTACTAGAATAGAATAGAATGAACATAGAATTAGATACAGATATTAATTAATGATAGATTTACCTGCTTCAAAGTGTTCGACACCTACTTACCACGAAACTATACGATCGGGTGACGTGCCGTTAAAGTGTGGTATTGTTTTGTCGGCAAAATACTAAATTTAAAACTGAACAATAAATATACACACATAACGAACATATGTTTTTGGCGTGTTGCCGGGAGAGTGAAAAATTAATCAAGATTTTTAATTGATATTTTGGAACATTTTTTTTTCTTTTGTTAACAATATTCTTTTTTTTTTTTTTTTTTTTTTTTTTTTTTTTTATTTTTTTTTTTTTTTTTTTTTTTATTTTTCAAGCAATACAACACAATACACTACTTTCATAACTTCATCTTCTTTTTTTTTTTTAACATTAGATTAGATCTAACCCTTAGGAGTAGTGTAGTTTAGAATAATTTGTATTCTTGTTTGTTTATTGTGTGATACGACGTATTGGTTATTTAACTACCTTTCTAGTAAGTTTATTTTAGGATGGATGATCCAAACATGACTATGGAAGAATATATCAAGCTTGAAGAAGAAGAAGCTTGTAGGCATGGTCGGGTGTTTAATTGGCAAACTGCTACATATGAGAAGATGACGATCTTTATGACCTTAGCTTTGTGGAAGCTAAATTCCAGTAGCTATTAGTCCATCTACCGATGCCTTTGACCAAAGATGCGTACTTCAGTGCAAATCTCACGTATGTATATCTTTAAACGATGACGATCTACTTTATAATATCATTTGCGAATCTGATGATGAGGATTCACCATAATTTGTGACAAAAAAAAACTCATTTTTTATTAAATGATCTTATGTCAACAATTTGAAAAGGATTCAGAAACTGATAATGAAAAGTATATCCTTAATTCCATCACATATGAGTCCTGCGGTCAGTTGTTTTGATGATTTAGCTTTCTTATAAGATTTTATGAGAAGAATTTCCAGCCATTGTTTACAATGATGCCTAACATCTAAATCAGAAGATTTATTAATGAATCTGATTTTAACCCTAATCATATCGATTGAATTTAATTTAAAGATGAAACTTCATTGTCTTGAATATGAATGAAGAGGAACAAAATGTTTATGCTTTAAGATGTATTTCTTTTTAACGTAATTTATCCTGATGATTAAAAACGGATACATGACAATGTAATGATAAAGTCGTTTATTGAAACATTCTTGTGGATTTCATCCTCTTCAAACAATTACCTGATGTAATAAATACCGATGTTGGTGCCTATGCAAATAGGTCAAATAAGCTTTTGGAAACAAGTCATGATACATCTAATAAATTTTTTAAAACTGAAACGTTTATCAAGGGATTAAATTTTAATATCATGACTTGGAATCATCTTAACAAAGGGATGCCATTCATTTTCCTAATCAAGAATTTGTATGTGCCATTTGGCATCCCGTTCGACCCCAAATTGTTTTATTAGGATGGGAGTAAATTGGGGAAAGTCTAACTTAAAGACTTTGCTGTAAACAAAAGTGCTTCTCGGGAGACAACCCGTATTGTTATTTAATTTTATCGAGTCTGTCTTCCTAGACATCAATATGACATATCCGCTCCATACCATACGGCGTATTGATTGTCTGGACGTTATCGGTCTTTATTTTTATTGCACTTTAAAAACATTACTATCAGTTCTGGAATACGGCATATTCACTAAACTGATACGTCGTATCCACCAGACTGACCCATAATTAGTTTGTTTAGTTTAGTTTAAATTAACCGTAGGTACCAAGATAGGAATGCACATGTTTTTCCTATATTCTATACAGGACCTCGTGAAAGAAATATCGACGAAGTTGGTGGAATGCATATTTTTTAGAATTCTATGTGTGTGTTGTTCGTGCTAGGATTCAGATGCTTTTTTAGCACACTATCTTGCTTATAAACGCAACTTAGAGAATCTACCGAGCAAATATCAGGGGAGTTACTCATTCTAATTCTTTTTAAATTCCTGTATTTAATGTTTTATATATACAACGAGGACGTTGTATAATTCAAGTGGGGGGATGGAATTAGAATGTTTACTTGTCCTAATTTTCACACTAAAATACTTAAATTATGCTCAAATTTAAAATTCTTTCAAGCATACTTTTGTGAAATTACATGTTACATAACCCACACACAATAACCCTTGTTAGATATTGTGAGGATTTAGCCTTTCCGTTTCTAAATGTTTACCCAAATTCCACAAAATATGAGTGTGTCGGTGATGTTGTAGACTTTAGAACTTGGCTTGGTATATCTATTCGAGACCACAATAATGAGTATTATGGATTTAATTCGAGTAACTTGTTTACATTGGTAAAATTTTTAGGATTACTCCCAAATTGCCTTTACATGTTGCTTATTAACTAACTACCCCGGTTAGTTAACCTCCAGTTTAAACCCTTTTTCACTCTCATCTTTAGAGTGATGATCCTCTAGAAAAACCCGTAGAGCCAATCCTTTAGGAATTACACCAACTTTTTGTTTCATTACACCCTTACACCTTAACCTGCCCTGTTAGATTAAGTTTAATTTACAGTTGCTAGTTGCTTAACATGTAAATTTTGTATTTCCTGAGTCTTGTGTCATTTTCTATCTTTGGTGCGGTTGGAAATTTGCACATTGCAAATGTGAATGTATATTAGTAGTCAAAACTCATGTGATTTTACTGCCATCACAATTAATGGTGAATCCGAAGAACAAAGAACTAACGAAGGAATTATCAGGAATTATTATGATCGTGAAGATGGTGAAACTACACTGAGATTTAAAGTTTAATTAGCAAAAAAAATCGAAAAAATTGAAAAAATGGAAAAATACAAAAAGAAAGAGAAGGAAAGTTTGAAGATAATCGTTTCGCAACTACCGAAGGAATTACATGAAGGATCGATTATTCGTTGATACGTCTAAAAAATCAACGATGTAGAGTATTGTACAAAGTGGAAGATATCGCCACTTGCCTTGTAGAGTATGTAAAGTTTTGGGATGATTGGGAAGTTGACCGTTACGGGAACGCCAACTTAGGTTGTTGTTTTTGATCTATGATCAAGACGTTGTAAATAGTTGTGTCTTTATCATGGTAACGGTCAGGAAAAAGTGTCTAGCAACTTGTATCTTAAGTCTTAATCTATTTGTTTCTTGATTTTTATTTAACAACAATTTACTTCCCTCTCACCTAATGATTAGCCGCTGGTTTTACGCGAATGAGGACTTGTTCGAGCGTGCATGTCTATTCCGTCGTTACGGCCATGTATGCATGTCTTAGCTGCCTCGTTGGTTTACGACTTTTGGTGAAAGTTAGAAGGTTCCTACCCTATATCATTCTTCATCCTAACCGTTGGTTAAATTCGAATGTTGAATATCTGAGGGCGTTACATTTTTTGGATCAATAGCACAAGATATGAGAACGACCACTAAACGTGTCATTTGAAAAAGATACATTGGATTAACAAAATACTTGTTTGTTACATAAGCTCATGGCTTCAAATTGTTCAACAATATAAATAAAGATTTCGGTTTATAACAATTGTCCCCAAAATGTAATAAGACCCCAAATCTTAAATGTTGACTCTTCAATTATTGACTTCCAATGTATCACCGCACCCCGTGCCTTATTGACCTGAAAAACATGCTTAAAACGTCAACATGAAGTTGGTGAATTCATAGGTTTATGTAAATTGATTGTAGGACCGCAAGGTTTCCAAGTGTAGATTGGAGCAAACACATGCAACAATCATAAAAAGTATTCGTTTTCCTAAACTCATGTCACTAAAGCTCGACATATATGGATGCAATATATTTTGCCAACAGTGTCGTGAATGATTGCTACCAGCAAACATCAAAATCAACATGGTATGCATTCATTCCCGGTGATAGCTAGTCACCCGAACGGGGATTGTCAATCCCTAATAGATCTATTCATAACATTTGCGCCCGCATAGTGTAATTCCCAATCACATCTATGCAATTAACAGTTCATGATCATGGACATACTGGGTTATGGTAACTTAGGCAAACATGTAATCATGGTATAAAATGTACCACTTGCGTCCAATTGTTAAAACAAGCAGTTTTCCCCCAAGGTTGTAAATCATTTAATATAATAGTAAAAACATAGCTATGAACTCACTTAGAGGTAGTCCTCTGATTGATATTATCTATCCAAGCAGGTAGTGAATCACACCGTCAATTACCTAAGTAAATACGGTCAAGTCTTAGTCTACATATTTAGGCTAACGACTCAATGTATAAACTATAACAATTTCTAGTTTATATATACTGTTGTCACTTGTGTGGTGGTGTACACGTTTATTGTATTCGTTTTCCTCGTTTGCTCTTGGGAAGGTGTACGACTATATACTTTTAAGTTTACAAGGTGTTTAAGTATTAATAATAAATACACCTATTTATCATTCGCGTGACTTTAGTTATATAAGTATCCGTATTATATCACGACTAGTCCGATACCATAAGTGTTTATTTAAATCACTTAATTATATAAAATACCCTTAGGTTTTCATTATTGGCAAAAACAGTCCTTATAGTTTAAAATAGAATATTTACCGTTTACACCCCTGAGTTTCCATATTGATACGTTTAGTCCCTCTATTTTACAAAAATTACATTTTTGGTTCTTATGAGTTTCAAACAGTCCCTCAAGTTCAGGAATGTCAAAAACAGTATTATTAATATACTAGCAATATTAACACTATGCTAGCAGTACTAACTTCTGCTAGCAGTACTAACCCTACTGGCAGTATAACTTTGCTAGCTAGTAACTACTCTTAAGCCTGCAGTATTAATTCCTATTAGCTCGTATTTCCTAAAAACCCGATTAGTGAGTTACAAATTGTTAGAGTTTTTTGAGCTCGTGTTTGAGCACAAGAAAGTTCAGGAATGTCAAAAATAGTATTATTAATACACTAGCAGTATTAACAATATACTAGCAGTACTAACTTCTGCTAGCAGTACTAACCCTGCTAGCAGTACTAACTTCTTAAGCCTAGCAGTATTAACTTCTAATTTAGCTCGTATCATACAACCCATTAGTGAGTTACAATTTCGTTAGAGTTTGTTTGAGCTCGTATTGGACACAAGACTCGGCTATGGTTTTGCTAACATATTTCGACATATCTAAACAACCCTAGTTCGCATGTACTATAGTGTACACATCCTTTATTGAGCAAGACGATGTTAAGTATTATGATAGTGACATCAAGTGTTTCATTCAACAAAGTTATTCAAACTCTCAGTTTAAATATTTTACGTGTGCATGTCCATAATTTAAACAGTTCATGCTTATACACAGATATTTGTTTCGTGCCTTATGGCCTTTTGGTTCACTACACAAGTCTATTATATTGTTGTATTTTGATGTGGATCATGGGATGTGTCGTGCTAGGGCACGACCCATGTTTAGCTTGTTACAAAAAACCCACCATTTTTTTAAAATAACT
This sequence comes from Tanacetum coccineum, assembly GCA_026074375.1. Taxonomy (NCBI): domain Eukaryota; kingdom Viridiplantae; phylum Streptophyta; class Magnoliopsida; order Asterales; family Asteraceae; genus Tanacetum; species Tanacetum coccineum. The sequence continues at coordinate 89,221 of BQNB010005418.1, read as the reverse complement.
GCCTTTTCGGGACACATGAAGCAAACATGAAACTTGAATATAAATGTAGGCTAAGACACTTACAAAGGTCCTAGCTTCTTGAACGTGTGTAGATGCGAGCAATGTAGCAACCCACGTATGTAAAAACATGATCAATAACCAAACCCTAAGCTTCAAAGCTTTGTAAATACCCAACCCTGGCTTGTGTAAACCTTTTTATAAACTTGTATGACAACTATGAAATGTTTGTGGGTTCGAATGAGAGCAAGAGGTGTTTGTTGCGGTTGAGCTCGAACTCAAGAAAATAAATATGTGTGTAGTTGTTTGAGAGTGTTTAGGGTGTATGTGAGTTTTCAAGAGTGTAGAGTGGTGAGTATACATGAGTATTTATAGGCAAAATGTCAAGTTACATATTCCTAGTCCTAAAAACCAACCAAACCGTGCCCTATCTACTAGTGTTTTTGTGGTTTGGTTAATCACACATTAGTTTGTTAAACCACAAGGTACTATACTTAATTACAAGATATATGTACAAGATATGCTTAGATACTTGAGATCTTATGATTTGTGTGTGTGTCTTGTGTTTAGCCGGTTATACAAAGGAAGAGAGAAGCCAAATGGTTATTAACATAGTGTAAATAGATCTAGTGGGGGACATTTAGGGACTAACATTAATTAATGGGAGTTATTGTACATGTATTAGCAAATCATGGAAGATTTCTGGTGTATTTGTGTGTACATATGTATGCCGTGTGTTTTCATAAGGAAGGAAGGATCCAAAGTGGTCTTTAACCCATATGTATTAGCTAACTAGAGACATGTTGTACAAATCTTAATTAAAACCCAGATGTACATTATACTTACTGTAAGATTTAAGGATTTTCTAGTTATTCTTGTCCCATAATTCGGCTCTAGTGGGTATTTAACACAAGGAATGATTTAATTTTTTGTTATGTTTTAAACGTGGGTATTGGTTTGCGTCTAGGTAGTTAGGTATTTCTGGGGTAGGTCAAATGTATTTTATTGCGGAAAATAACCCTTTTACGTGACCAATAAAAATAAAATACGCAAAGTACATAATTATCTTCTTAATAATTATATATGACTTGGTTGATGTAAACCTTAATTTATTTGACGACCGTTTACATTAATTGATTATTTATAGTGTACGCGATTTAGCTTAAAAGTAAATATTAAAAGTAAACGCGTATCAGACCAAAATAAATAGTGACGGATATATATGTCGTACAATGACAGAAAATGAGAAATGTTACTGTCTCACCCGTGACAACTAAAAACCCCCCCCCCCCAAAACCACTCACCCCCCCCCCACCCCCCCCATCGCTTTGTCTCAACGAACTCTGCCTCAACTCTTGAGGAAGTTCAACCCCCCCCCCCCACCCCCCCCCCCCACCCCCCCCCCCCCCTTAGAACTTCCTAACTTTTGCTAACACCCTGAAAGGTCTAACATATCTCAGATTCAACTTGCCCCGCTTACCAAACCGTATGACCCCTTTCCAAGGCGAACCTTAAGCATAACTCTGTCCCCAACCTCAAACTCCATCGGCTTTCGTTCTGATTGGCGTGCTCTTTTGTTGATCTGAGCCAGCTTGCAGCTTGCTTGATCAGGATGAATCTTTTTCCGGTTGTTTCTTGGATCAATTCAGACTAGGCGTTGGTGCTTCCCAACTCAGATCAGCACACGGTGATCGACATTTTCGACCATACAGTGCCTCATAAGGGGTGGCCTTTATGCTAGCGTGATAACTGTTGTTTTATGAAAACTCGGCAATGGCAAGTTGCTTAACCCAACCCTTGCCAAAATCGATCACGCAAGCACGTAGCATGTCCTCGAGAGTTTGAATGGTTCTCTCGCTCTGGCCGTTAGTTTTTGGATGATACGTAGTGCTCATACTAATATCTGTACCCAAAGCTTTCTGAAATGATCTCCAGAAATTTGAAGTAAATCTTCCATCACGATTAGAGATTATTGAGGCAGGTATCCCGTATCTTGCCACTCTCCTAGTCAGTACAACCTTGCTAACTTGTCTAATGGAATTCTTCTCCTTTATTGGCAAGAAGTGAGCAGATTTTGTAAGTCGATCCACAATCACCCAGATGGTGTCAAAACCTTGCGGGACTCTAGGTAGTTGGGTGATTAAAAATTCATCGTAATATTATCACTTCACCAGGTTATCTTAGTTGTACTTAGCAGTCTCGATGGCCCTCTTGATGTTCGGCCTTGCCCCTGTGCACCGTCAGGCATTGCTACATTACGTAGCGATGTCTGCCTTCTATTGGGGCCACCAATATCGCATTTTCATGTCTTGATACATTTCTCTTCCGAACGGGATGGATAGAATATTTTGACTTATGGGATTCGTGCATAATCATGGATCTTAATTCTCCATAGCAAGGTAACCAACTCCTGCCGTCTAAACATAAGGTTCCATCGGTACGTGGTTCAAATCTTTCCTTGGGTATATCTTCGGATCTTATACCGCTACATCTTTTATTCACGAGGTTTCGCTCTAGTTTCTAGGCTTGCGCCGTTGCTGAGCTGCTAGTATTCGTTTGGGATGAATCCAAGCCACTTGTCATAACTAGGTGAACCCGAATGCTCAATCCGTTCCTTATGGCTCAACGCATCAGCCACTACGTTTGCCTTCCCTGGATGATAATGAATGTCACAATCGTAATTACTTAACAATTCTAGCCAACGGCGTTGCCTCATGTTAAGCTCCTTTTGATCGAGAATGTGTTGTAGGCTTTTATGGTCGGTGAACACGGTGCATCTGGTTCCGTAAAGATAGCGTCTCCATATTTTTAGAGCAAATACCACTGATCCAAGTTCTAAATCATGAGTGGTGTAGTTCTTCTCGTGAATTTTTAGTTGTCAAGAAGCATAAGCAATCACCTTCACTCTCTGCATTAATACAGCACCTAAACCCTTGTGTGACGCATCACAGTAGACCACAAAGTCTTCGCTTCCTTCAGGTAAATCCAGAATTGGTGCACTGCATAACTTTTGCTTTATTAACTGAAAAGCATTCTCTTCCTTTTCACCCCAGTCGAACTTGATTCCTTTCTGAGTAAGTTTTGTCATTGACTTAGAATCTTTGAGAAAATCTTCGATGAATCTTAGAAGTAACAGCAGGACTAAAAATTTGGGGATCTCCATGGTGTTTAGCAGATGCCCATCTTTAATAGATTCTATCTTGGCTGAATCACATGTTATGCACTGTGTTCAATGACTGGACGAGGAATTATACTCTTTCGAGAATCCAAAATTCACATTTTGAAAATTTAGCATACAACTGCTCCTTTTTTAAGCAATTCCAAAATTGCCTTAAGATGTTCTTCGTATTTTCTTATCCTTTGAATAAATAAGTATGTCATCAATAAAGACAATTACGAACTTATCCAAGTAGGGCTTGCACACTCGGTTCATGAGGTCCATAAATACCGCAGGTGCGTTTGTCAGCCCAAATAGCATAACTTGAAACTCATAATGGCCATACCGAGTTTGAAATGTCGTCTTTGGAATGTCTTGCTCTCGCACTCTAAGCTGGTGATTTCCTGATCTCAGATCTATCTTCGAATAAATATTGGATCCCTAAAGTTAATCAAATAAATCGTCGATCCTCGGGAGTGGATAACGATTCTTCACTGTCAGTTTAGTTTATATCACGGTAGTCGATGCACATCTGAATGACCCATCTTCTTTTTTGACAAATAAGACCGGGCTCCCAAGTGAGGAACTGGGCCTTTGAAAATCCTTCTGTGAAAGTTTTGTGATAGTTCGATATTCCTTCAATTCAGATGGAGCAATCGTACGGTGCTGAGCTAATTGGTGCGGCTCTGGAATTAAGACGATTAGGAATCAACTAGTCGAGGCCGGCGGAAGACTTGGCAAGGCCTAGGGGAAATACATCAGGAAAATCTCGGTCTATCACTACGTCTTTCGTTGTTTTCCATTCCAACATGTCCTCCTCTTTCTTGGGGATCTCTGCGCCAAAGACCTGGCATCCTTTAGCCATTTACTCTGAGCTTTTGAAACATGAGATAACCGTCAACTCCGTGTTCACTTCCCATTGCTACTTTTGTTGCCACAAAAAAGTCAAAGTTTCATTCCCATATGGAACTTGAACAAGTTTCTCATCGCACACAATCACGGCGTGACATCTTCTTAACCAGTCCATACCGATAATGACATAGAAACTACCCAGTTCTACGGGCATTAGGTCTAAGTTGAACGGATGGTCTAATAAATTTAAAGTGCAACCTCTTATAAATATGTCTATCCGATAATTTCCCATCAGCCTAATTTGACATCATAACAATTTTCTAATGGCGTTGGGGCAATGTTAATCAAGGAAACTAATGTAGTGGATATAAAATCTTCTTTCGGCACGAGTGTCGAATAGTAGATGCATAGTGGTTATTTAGGGAGGAAACCGTACCGTGCGAATTGGCATCAGGGTTTCCCGATGCATTTCCTCTCTTTTCTGCATTCCTAACTTCATAACCTAACCTTGGGCAGTCCCATTTCCTTCAATCTTTTTCTTAGCTTAGGACAATCTCTCTTGAAATGCCCTGGTGCTCTACACTCAAAACAAACATTTCGTTTGCGGGCTACCCCATTGCCCTTCTGAGTATTAGCAATATTTGTGTTACCAGTACTCCTACAATCGCAGGCAAAGTGCCCTACTTTGTTACACTTGTGGCACCTCTGGGTGCACGGGCCATTGTAGTGAAGATGGCACTTGGTGCATTTGGGCAAAGATCCCCCATAAGGCTTCCTTTCGCCTGTCCGCATATTGTAGACCTTGGCTACATTCTGCCTCTTGAAGGGTTGCTGTTGGTGACCATGGTTGTTTCTGGATGAATCATCAGCCTTCCTTTTGTTGTCAAACTGCCTTTCGCGTATGGTGCGGGTTTTGAGCCATCAGAATAGCCAATTAATAGTCTATCAACGTTTGGGTTGGCAGACCTTGACGTTCCATAAATGTTTGTCAGGAAGTCCACTGATGTACTTGTTCAACTTCTCAGTTTCGTTGGCACCAAACTTGGTACATATCAGGGTTAGCTCTTGGAAACGTTCAGTGTATGTTGGAACATCGTTCCCCTTGACCTTTAGGTTTCATAGCTCAATTTCTAATTTCTTGATTTCACCCTGCAAACAATACTTGTCCGTCATCTTTTTCTTGAGTACTTCCAAGTATTGCATATGCTCAGGACCTAAGTTCTTTTAAATTTTTTTAATTACTTTTTTTATTTGACATTCCACCAAGTTAAAGCAGCACCTAACAGAGTGCCGGTGGCAACTTTACTTGATTCTCAAATAGCACAAACCATTGACACTGATCTATCTTCTCAATCCACCGAGTCAAACCGACACGCCTTCAATTCCCTTGAAGTTCAAAGGTTGACACTTCATGAAGTCAGCGTAATAGCAAGGGCGCACAGTTTGCACATGCCTTCGGTTATCCTCGTTGCGAATTGTGGCTTCATCTCCCATTGGTGGAGTTTCACAAAAGAGAGCTGGTTCAATCATTGCTTTGGATGGATTCCTGGCTTTGAGTCATGTTGTTTGGGTTGGTGTTGTTAACAGGGGTATTTGGTCTCTTCTGGTCGTAGGTGCCATGATTTGTCTAGATCACAAAAGACCAAAAACATGGGGTTATATGACAGAATCATATGTATAGATGAGATATTAACTCAAGAGGGGTATATTAGTACAACATAACACATCAATTTCATTCATTATTTTGAAAAATTTAACATGAATTAGTTGTCTGAGTACACATTAATACAATACAAAAGGATCTAAGGCTATGTTAGCGGGGAAAACCCCTAATACTTAACATGCCTGTACAATGACCTAGCAAAATAAAATAACATAAATCACTAGATGTGTCTGTCAGCATCCCCAAAAGCATCCTGGTCTGGAATCCTAGCCTCTGGTCCTAGCTGTCTAGCTCTCCTCTGCTGCTTTCGCAGTGATAACAACTCGGCCTTCTTGTCGCTCATCTCTCGCCTCATGTCTCTAATTACTCGGAGAGTCTCTACCATCTGGTCCTGACATCTACGGTCAGTCTCTCAAAGTGCTGCTAACTCAGCCTGCTGCATCTAAAAGCGAGTCTCCTGTACCTGATGCTGTGTCTGAAATATAGAGTCTTTGCAGCATAGCTTTGTTTGGTGTGCAGTAGATGGGTATGTATGCATAACATGATTCACGATGGGTCTGAAGCTTGATGAGTTGCCTGACTCACTCCATCGAGTGAGCCTAAGCCTCTCGGAAGCATAGGCTCACTCCTCCACCATCCATAATCTCTACTGGCGCGTCATCCTTATCCCCCATAGTCAAAAATCGACCGCTGCGAGTCCATATCGACTCACTGTGATATATGAGACCTACTATCTTGAGTATCCTCTAGTAAAGCATACAAGTCCTGTGTATCATGCTTATAGAGCTCAGCAAGCTCTGTGACCCTAGTATTGACCTCTCCTAAGGTCACGGTTGCATCTTTGGCACTGCCTCTGCGGGATCTTACCAAGTATCCCTAATACCATACCCAACCTCACTAATCCCCTGCCGTCTCGCTTCAGCATCTACGGTGCTGACAAACCCATAATCTACCCCTCGACCTCCGGTAGGTCTGGTAGTAAAACTCTCCCCGATCTCATATCTGGAGCCTAGAGTGGACAAACACAACCTCTTGCGAGGTGGCAGCTCAGACTCAGGAACATCATCCCTACGGTCAACAGGTGGTGGTATGTATAGAGATGGTGGTAGTGGTGGTAGTGGAGGTGATGGTAATGCGGCAGTAACTGCATCAATAAGGGCCTGAGTGGATGCTATCCTGAGTGTCTGGATTTGGGTTGGACACCCAGATGATGGTAGTAATGGTGATGGCACAGGTGGTGGTGATGAATGTGCAGGTGGGGCCGTACACCTAGCAAGGCGCTCTCCTACAGAGGGTGGTGATAGTGAGATAGGTGGTGATGGTGATGGAGTAGTCATGGCTAGAAGTCTCTCAACCTCTGCCTCTGGTGGAAGGGATATGGAAGCCTGAAGCCGGACAGTGATCCTAGCTCTAGTGGTAGAAATGTCGGTGGAGGGTGGTGGTATAACAGGCTCTGTTCCCTCAGGTGGGGAAACAGGCTCAACAGTAGGTACAACAATAGCAGAGTCGGCCGGAGCTAAGTGCTCCTCCTCCTCCTCCTCCTCGTCCTCATCATCCTCATCCTCATCATCGACGTCATCCCTAGATGAATCGCCGTCATCATCATCTCCATCATCTCCCCCGTCCATAGGATAGTCAACCGGACCATCCTCTGTCTCATCATCCTCATACTCCTCTGGATCCTCTTCTGGATCCGACTCAGTAACATATCCGGGTGACTCAGCAGTAGGTGAATCAACAGGAGGTAATGGCTGCTCCTCAGCCGGGAACACATGCTCATCCTCGTATGTAATCCGGTGATGGTGGGGCTACTGGCTGTATCGGGAGTCCGTCGTATCCTAATACGATGACCCGTGGAATACCTCCCTCGGGTATCTCCTCATCATCGGCTCCCCAGAAGGCTCTGCCGGGCTCAGAGTCGGTGTAGACGGAAGTGTAGGTAACAGCTGATGAAGCAGAAGACATGACTGCTGCAAAAGCAAAAATAACTTATATAAGTATTACTTATAGGAAAAATCGGTATGATATGTCTGTAAGCTTAAATTATAAAAGTCTTATAGTAATATACGTAATATCATTTATATACACGTATATCGATCATGTAAGCACTTAGTACCCTACTAATGCTAAAACAATGCATGTCATGTAAGCACATAAATTTGATGCAACAAGTAATGTGTGTATGTCCCATACAAACCCCGTTTGTAAATCAAGTGTTTGAAAATGGTTATAGTCCAGACAAGACTTTTGACCTGGTTCTCTATAACCTTGGCTCTGATACCAATCTGTAACACCCTCAAATCTGAGTACGCAGCGGAATGTTGAATATCCGAGGGCGTTACATTTACAGATCAATAGCACAAGATCTGAGAACGGCTACTAAACGTGTCGTTTGAAAAAGATACATTGGATTAACAAAATACTTGTTTGTTACATAAGCCCATGGCTTCAAATTGTTCAACAATATAAATAAAGATTCCGGTTTATAACAATTGTCCCCAAAATGTAATAAGACCCCAAATCTTAAATGTTGACTCTTCAATTATTGACTTCCAATGTATCATCGCACCTCGTGCCTTATTGACCTGAAAAACAAAAAACCATGCTTAAAACGTCAACATAAAGTTGGTGAATTCATAGGTTTATGTAAAATCAATGTAGGACCCAAGATTTCCAAGGTATGAATAAGCAACAAATTCCTCCCCCCCCCGCCCCCTACCCCCCTGCAAACATCATAAAAAGTAATTACGTTTTCCTAAGCTCATGACACTGAAGCTCGACATATATGAATGCAAATATATTTGCCAACAAGTGTCCGTGAATGATGTGCTAACCCCGCAACATCCCAAATTCGACATGGTATGCGTTCGTTCCCAGTGATAGCTAGTCACCCGAACGGGATTGTCATCCTAAGAGATCGATTCATAGCATACGCGCACCACATAATGTTATTCCCCTCACATCTATGCAATTAACATTCATGATCATGGACATAATGGGTTATGGTAACTTAGGCAAACACTAATCATGGTATAAAAAGTACACTAGGCGTCCAATTTGTTAAAAGCCAAGCATGTCCACTACCCCAAGGATTGTAAATCATTTAAAATAACTGTAAAACATAGGGCTATGAACTCACCTTAGAAGGTAGTCCTCTGATTGATATTATATATCCAAGCAGGTAGTGAATCACACCGTCAATTACCTAAGTAAATACGATCAAGTCTTAGTCTACATATTTCGGCTAACGACTCAATGTATAAACTATAACAATTTCTTTATATATACTGTTATCACTTGTGTGGTGGTGTACACGTTTATTGTATTCGTTTTCCTCGTTTGCTCTTGGGAAGGTGTACGACTATATACTTTTAAGTTTACAAGGTGTTTAAGTATTAATAATAAATACACCTATTTATCATTCGCGTGACTTTAGTTATATAAGTATCCGTATTATATCACGACTAGTCCGATACCATAAGTGTTTATTTAAATCACTTAATTATATAAAATACCCTTAGGTTTTCATCATTGGCAAAAATAGTCCTTATAGTTTAAAATAGAATATTTACCGTTTACACCCATGAGTTTCCATATTGATACGTTTAGTCCCTCTATTTTACAAAAAATACATTATAGGTTCTTATGAGTTCCAAATAGTCCCTTAAGTTCAGGAATGTCAAAAACAGTATTATTAATACAGTAGTAGTATTAACAATATGCTAGCAGTACTAACTCTGCTAGCAGTACTAACTTCTGCTAACAGTACTAACTTCTTAAGCCTGGCAGTATTAACTTCTAATTTAGCTCGTATCATACAACCCATTAGTGAGTTACAAATTCGTTAGAGTTTGTTTGAGCTCGTGTTGGACACAAGAAAGTTTAGGATTGTCAAAAACAGTATTATTAATACACTAGCAGTATTAACAATATACTAGCAGTACTAACTCTGCTAGCAGTACTAACTTCTGCTAGCAGTACTAACCCTGCTTAGCAGTACTAACTTCTGCTAGCAGTACTAACCCTGCTAGCAGTACTAACTTCTGCTAACAGTACTAACTTCTTAAGCCTGGCAGTATTAACTTCTAATTTAGCTCGTATCATACAACCCATTAGTGAGTTACAATTTCGTTAGAGTTTGTTTGAGCTCGTGTTGGACACAAGACGCGGCTATGGTCTTGCTAACTTATTTCGACATATCCCAAACAACCCTAGTTCGCATATACTATAGTGTACACATCCTTTATTGAGCAAGACGAGTTGTTAAGTATTATGATACGTGACATGAAAGTGTTTCCGTTTCCAAACAAGTTATCAAACCTCTCGGTTAAATATTTTACGTGTGCATGTCATAATTAAACATTCATGCTTATACACAAGATCTTTGTTACGTGCCTTATGGCTTTTGGTTCACCACACAAGTATATATATGTTGTATATTGTAAGATGTGGACATGGGTTGTGTCATGCTAGGCACAACCCATGTTTAGCTTGTTAACACATAATAACCGTGCCTTATGACACATGAAGCAAACATGAAACTTGAATATGAACGTAGGCTAAGACACTTACAAGGGTCCTAGCTTCTTGAACGTGTGTGTATGCGAGCAATGTGGCAACCCACGTGTGTAAAACACGATCAATAACCAAACCCTAAGCTTCAAAGCTTTGTAAATACCCAACCCTAGCTCGTGTAAACCTTTTTATAAACTTGTATGACAACTAGAAATGTTTGTGGGTTCGAATGAGATCAAGGGAGGTGTTTGTTTGCGGTTTGAAGCTCGAACACAAGAAATAAATATGTGTGTAGTTGTTTGAGAGTGTTTAGGGTGTATGTGAGTTTTCAAGAGTGTAAAGTGGTAAGTATACATGAGTATTTATAGGCAAAATGTCTAGTTACATATTCCTAGTCCTAAAACCAACCAAACCGTGCCCTATCTACTAGTGGTTTTGTGGTTTTGGTTAATCACACATAGTTTTGTTAAAACCACAAGGTACTATTCTTAATTACAAGATATATGTACAAGATATGCTTAGATACTTGAAATCTTATGATTTGTGTGTGTGTCTTGTGTTTAGCCGGTTATACAAAGGAAAAGAGAAGCCAAATGGTTATTAACCATTGTGTAATAGATTAGTGGGGGACATTTAGGACTAACATTAATTAATGGGAGTTTGTACATGTACTTAGCAATATCATGGAAGATTTCTAGGTGATTTGTGTGTACATATGTATGCCGTGGGTTTTCATAGGGAAGGAAGGATCCAAAGTGATCTTTAACCCATGTGTATTAGCTAACTAGAGACATGTTGTACAAATCTTAATTAAAACCTAGATGTACATTGTACTTAGTGTAAGATTTAAGGATTTTCTAGTTATTCTTGTCCCATAATTCGGCTCTAGTGGGTATTTAACACAAGAATTGATTTAATTTTGTGTTAAGGTTTTAAAAGTGGGTATTGGTTTGAGTCTAGGTAAGTCTAGGTATTTCTGGGGTATGTCCAAATGTATTTTATTGCGAAACGTAACCCTTTTACGTGGCCAATAAAAATAAAATACGCAAAGTACATAATTATCTTCTTAATAACTATATATTACTTGGTTGATGTAAACCTTAATTTATTTGACGACCATTTATATTAATTGATTATTTCTAGTCTACGCAATTAAACTTAAAAGTAATTATTAAAAGTTAACGCGTATCGGACTAAAATAAATAGTGACGGATAATAAATGTCGTATAATGACATGAAAATGAGAAATGTTACAGTTTCCTTTTAGAAAAGACTCATAGGGACAATATTTTGTATACATATTTATTGCACGTCAAATGACATAAGTGTTTACTCATACTCAAGTAATTGATTATGATTAAAACTTCCTCATTTACGAACTTTAAATATATAAAGATGATAGAATTGTCATACTTGTTTTCTTGGAAGGAAATATGACAAATTGGATTTCAAGAACTCTTTATTATATGATTACTTAGCGAGGACGATATGTAATCAAAATAAGGTTTTGTGAATCCAATATAATCTTTAGAAAGTATACAAAAATGCTAGAATTCAAGTATGAATTAAAAGCACGCATCTAGTGAGCATAATCTTAAGTTTAATTGGTAAATAAATCACTTGTTTGATTTGATTTTAATTATAAATAAGATATCTCATGAGTACATCTCAAAGCTAGTGGGAGTAAATTGGTTTTTACTTTTCTAAAATAGATTATGTTATTGAACATAATTAGAAACAATTATTTATCTAAGTAAGATTTTTTCTCTTAGATTGAAATAAAGTTTCTTGTAAATATTTTAGGAAATGAAACATGTAACCTTGGAATAATATGTTTGATACGTTAAACATATGTGGTGAATTAAGTCTGAGTACAATATGAAATATCATTGAGTGAAACTCAAATGATCTATCTCACTTGATGAGATTGAACACATGAATGGAAACCTTAAGTCCCACTAAATAATTCATTATGTACATCATATTATGTATGGGTGATGTAACAACATTGGAATCTAATTAAAAGATATTAGAAGGAACATTCTGATTAATGTTTAGATTAGGAATTCATTCCTAAAATTAATAATGAAGATACTATGGATATACATTGTGGTAATCATAGTAAGATCATTATGATCAACAAACCTTAGGTTTGTGTGATATCCAAACATTATTACATAAGTGTTCAGAATTTATGGTGGTTTAGCATAGTGTTGTTCGTATACACTAGTGCTTGTTTTAATTGAGATGATACTCAATCTTTGTAGAAGCAAGTTTTTATCTTGCATGATAACATTGCTGGCTATATATGCTTGGTTAAAAAAACATAGATGCATAATACTGTATTAAAATAATAAGAATGCTTTACAGTTTGGAAAACTGTTGAGATGACTGTCTTCATTAGGATGTTTTATGTATATCATACATCTTATGGAAAGTAATGTGACTAGACTCATATAAGTTATACTTATAAGTGAGTGCACACTTACAAAATAACAATAATCATAATATTCAAAGAATTTCACGATTCATGAATTTTTGAAATAAGTATTCTCAAAGTTTGAGTTGTTTATGGAACTTATACCTTACTACTAATTGTGATTGTTGTGGATAAGACATTAGTACTTAACTGGGATCATCATGCATTGATCTTATTTAGTATTTGGATAATGGAACTGTAAGCTAGTTTTTTTATCAATGATTAGACATACGAGGTTATGAACATGTCTTCATTTATCAATACTTGTGTTTTGTATATTTGATGTTTTAATCATAAATAAATTTATCTTATTCTAAAACTATGACCATTTCCTGTTAACATATGGGAAGATTGTTAAGACAATGGTAAATATGAGTGGTTTGTCACACCCCCCAAGGCGGATTCGCCGAGGTGTAACATATTACTAAACATATCACCAGTGATAGATAACAACCCATAATGATTTAATAATAAGAAAGTTATCCAAATTACATCATCATGAAGAAACAAATTTTAAAAAAGTACATTAAATATCATACAAATTGTTTCCATTCTCCGAACATGGATATTTCAAAAGCATGATTTCGTCGCAAATTAGGTAGACAACTTGACAATAACTGAAATGCAAGGCACTAAGTTTCAACCTTAGGAACGTCACCTGAAAAGCATGATAAAACGGTCAACTATCGAAATAGTTGGCGAGCTCACGAGATTATGTACACAAAATATAGTTTTAGAAAAGAGTAAATGTCCGATCATAATTTGCCAACACAATGGAAAGTTATCAAAAACAGTTGTCCAAACCGAAATCAATTTCCAAACAAGTTGAGAGTCCATCAACAAAATCAGTTTTCAAACAGTTCCCGTTACCCCAAAGTTAACGTAACACAAATTGACTGTAATGTTATGCTATAGTTTATGCGAAGGCACTACTCTTCAACGAATTCAGGCCTAACCGTTCCAAAAAACCACTCTAGTTAAGTTGAACTCGTGTGGAAACACCACCACTTAGATACAATGCACCTTGTGTGGGGATAGAAGAGCGGAATCTCCTAATAGGCAAACCATCAAGACCTAACGTCTCAATCCTGATAAGGGGGATAATGAGTTAAAAGTAGTAGGTTCCAAACATCAAACAACATACATATCAAGCTCAAAGTTCAAAGTTCATCACGTTTCCATAGTTTAACAATTTCAAATCAAGTTTCATACGTTCAAGACAAGTTCGTGTTCATACATAAAAACATGTAAAAAGGGGGTATGTGAAAAACTCACCGTAGATAGGAGTATCGATCGAGAAAATCAACAAGGAAGAAGAATGTCAACAACTCAACCGCGACCTATAATAATAGTGGTCCGCGTATAAGAAAATATGATTATAAAGAAATGCATATTTTGCAATGATATGGAATAATATATATATCTACATGTATAAAATCCTATGTCGAAGAATCCATGCACAAGACACAACCTACTATTTCCACACTTACGTTTTTTTTGAAATTTTACCGCTTTTTCCTAGTCGTTTGACGGCGCTTAAAGAAATACTAAACGACCACAACCAACGCTCATCTCTCATTTCTAACCACCTATATGTATTGTTAGACTACTGTAATTTTCCCAAAAATTATTGACAAGCTTAACCATTTTTCAAAAATACCATAACACAAAGTGTCCGAAACAGGGTCTGCTGGAACATAGCTAATGTTGGACATGATCAGACCTATTTAAACTATATAGAAAAATATGGAAATTTTTTAGAAAATCATATCTATTATGAACTTGCTACTGCATAAATTTCACTGAAAAATATTATGTTTTGCTATGTCTGCTCACCACATTGTTACAACCTAAATTCTGGTCCAGAAACGCAGTTTCGACAACTTTTCTTGTAAACATCCTTTGATCAACTTTTATTTACTGAAAATTCATGAGGCCTTTTTCGTTGGAAAGTAGACTTTTTGAACTTAGTTTTAATAATCAAGAAACTTTAGAAACGCTTTTCGGATGACTTTGTTATGACGCACGCAAGTTGACCCAAAATTCTGCGCAAAATCGCCTAATGCAGAATTTGACATAACTCGATTCCAAACTTCTGACGGACGTGAAAAATTCATTTTTATGAGTTACAAGAAGCGTCTTATACCGAAACGGAGCTACGGACGATACCTAGTATAATTATAAGCAAAACTCAGTTTACCACATTTTAATTTTACCGAACTAAACGCCAAACTTTCTGCCCTAAACGAGTATCTTTTAACTCCTTCAAACTTCAATTTCAAGCTTCGCTTACACCTCCAATACACTTAAACTATCCTAACATTCATACTAATCATCCTAAACTATCAAGCACCTCAAAAACGCAACATGCATCATCATCAATGGATTCTCGACATAAAATCTAGTACATGCAACAATATATATAATTGATTAATGTAAAAGAGTAACAAATGGATTTACAAACACAAAGAAATGGAAGAAAAAATTTCCAAGTATTTAAAAACCTTAGTGGGTTTTGGTTTTTGGTCTTATCTTCCTCCATACAAACACCACAAAACAAGAACAATAACTTAAATCTTGATTTTGTTACTCCAATCTTGTTAAAAACAACTCTATTCAAACGCTTGATGATTTAATTATACCCAATCTTCATATAACCCTTGAAATCAAAATTTCTATAAAAAATTAAGATATTTGGGTAAAATTTGATGCATGGTGATTTTTGTTTGAAAAAGATGACGGGGGTTTAGTTTAGGAGTGATTTTAGGTTGATTGGAAGCTACTTGGTAGAGTTTTGGTGATGGTGGTGGTGGTCTGGGGCTGTGAATCGACGAACAGAAGGGGGGAAAGGAGAATAAAAGTGTTGTTGGTTATGTGTGTGTGTTTTTATGGGATGTGTGTGTTGGCTCGGTTATAGTATGAAAAGGAAAAAAGAATGGGCTAAGTTTTATTATCAATGGATATGTGTTTATGGCTTTAGATTATATAAGAAATTTTTATAAAAGTGTGTATGTGTGTTGTGGGCTACCGGTTATAGGCAAGAAAAAGGGTGGGCTTTGGCCTACTTTTGTTAATTATTTCACATCTTTTAAATCTAGGGGCCAATTATTTAGTTAACGCATTATAAGTTATAAAAACACGATTTGACGCGGTTTCGGCCAAACGCGTATAAAAGTCAAAACAATTTACTAAAGTAAAATAATTAAGCTCTCGAAGCTAAAAATATGGAATTGTTGACCCACAAGATCATGACCTAGTTGATTTGTTCATGGAACCTATGCCTTACCACTAATTGTGATTGTTGTGAATAAGACATTAGAACTTAACTATGATCATCATGCGCTGGTCTTATTTGGTATTTGGATAATGGAACTGTAAGCGGTTGTATTAAACAATGAATTGACATATGTGGTATGATCGTTTTCATTTATACTACTGTGTTTTATATTTGCATGTTTAATTCCTTGAATAAATTTATTCTAAACTATGTCCATTGTCAGTCAGCAATATAGGAATATTGTTGAGATAAGACAAATGTGAGTGTTTTGGTTATATTTTAGAGAATATGTAAAGATGATTTTGCCAACTTTACATGTTATTCAATGAGATTGAATATTGGATACCCTACCTGTGTAAATCACTTTATGGATCAATGTCATTGGGTGCATTACACACATGGTGAAAGTTTTATCCTTAGACTTGAGATGCAAGCGGGTTTTGCATGTATGGATAGCATTTCTTGATTATAAGCCTACCACTAGTCTGTCAAAAGGTAGTTATAAGGATTGTTTTCAGAAGTGTTTTGAAGTACATGACGAACACTTGTAGTCAAAATAGAATTTGTTTCTCCACGTGTTTGGGAGTTAGATACTTACTAGCCCCCCGTTAGGTTGATCAGATGTGTACGTGGCCGCGTCCAAAGTGTAGTTAAGATGATTCTTTTTACATTTGGTAATCTTGATCAATACAAATGTAAGAAACATAATCGTTAAACTATGGAATGACTATTGATCCATATCCAGATTTAACATGTATTTGAAACAAAAGGATAGGACTAACTGAAACTATTAAAGGCTGAGTTGTTTACCGAAACTACAAACTCAGGTATTTCTGGGAGCATTGTTGATGTTGCTAGACTATTCGTCAATGTTAGTATGTTATATTCTATGACCATGACTTTCGCAAGTGGGAGCTGTTGGTTTGTGCTCATGTTATACGGATATTTATACGGATGGGAATACGTGAGCCTACGGGGTCACACACGTTAATACACATAGATATCACTATATTGTTATATATAATAATAATATAAGCGAACATATATTATATATGTATTAATACTCGATCGATGTATATAATAATATAAGTGTATATTTATTATGTATATTAATATTCCAACGATAGAATACTAACGGTCGTTAATTAGTTCATTTAAGAATAATTAACTATAAGGTTTTTTAATTAATATGTAATTAAATATAATTAACCATAAATAAAGAAAAAGTCAAAAAGTCAACACCATGGGTGTATATGGGACTTATTGTGACTGGCCATATAGGAAGGAAAAGAAGAGGGACCAAAGTGTCAAGATTAGGTAGCTTTTTCCTAAAACTATGTAACCCTAATCCTAACACTATAAATAGATGATCCTTAGACCTCATTATTTATTCCATTACCTTCTTCTCTTCTCCTTGTAGTCGAACTAAACAAGCAACCTTTAAGGTTTTTTTGGTTTTTTTGATTACTTGACGTATTCTTGAGCGTTGGTTCGTGGAACTAGAATTCGGGTGGTATTGTTCGACGTGTAGTGTATGAACCGCGTGGAGGTTACTTACTATAGTAACTCGAAGGGTTTTGGTTTCGCATGTATTACACACGTGCGTGTACTCGAAGAAATCTCTGGTTCTTCACGTAGCTTGGTTGCTATTCGGTATGTTTTCTGTTTATGTTTTATGTTAATTATAAGTGCTATATGAGTTTTATTCCGCTGCGTATCTCGTTTAATATTCACGTAATATTAGGGTTTTTAGACCATTATTTCCAACAGTAACTTCTACTGAACTTGCATAAAAATCCCACTTTAGAAATCTTGGTTATCACTTACTTTGAGTATCTTAATGACTCACATAATTCAGGGTCTAGGTGGGAACAAAAGCTCCACTAATCAGTTTAATTCCAATCAACATATGATAGTCTATGGTATCATCACTAAGACCCCAATCAATATTAGGAAAGTCATATATCATGACTTAGTAAGTAAGCTATCAGCCAATACAAAAAGAAAGATCATGGCTTATCCTCACTTTGTGTCTCTGCTGATAGAACACTTGCTTGGGTAGGAATACATTCATGAATCTAAAAAAATAGATTAACCTCTTCATTCTGAGTAAATTCAACTATTCATCTACCATCCCAGATGATGAGGTTGTTTTAAATACTTATATGATCAGTATGGTTGAGCGATGTGAAAAGACTTTAACTGCTTCTCTTGAAGTAGTAGCCAAGAAGTCAAATAAAGTGTGTAAGTCAAAGACACAAGCTTGTGAGACTTCTCATCTTGGATCATAACTTGGAAAACATGCCAAGGCAAATAAAAACCTATCTTTTTCTATCCAAACTAAACCATAACAATCTAGGGTAAAAAGACCAAGAAACAATCCGACATCTCTTTCCCTAAAAAGGATGATGCATAATACAAAGGCCTCAACCCAGTAGTGTCCTCACATGCCAAATACATCAGGAACCCAAGCCAACCACCTGTTACCTCCCCTGGGGTCTTACGCAGTCAAAAAGGGGCACTACAAACATCCTCCCTAAAATATTATGTGGGAAGAGGAGCTGAAGACAATGACCACCCCCGATCCACTAAAATCAAGGTAATAGTAAATCTCCTCCTTACACTCTGTTTCTGCACTTAGTTACAATCGTTCAGGGTTTTCAGATCTAGAACTTGACCTAAGAATCCTGGCATGTGCCTTGAAAGATAACAGTCAGGTCCCGAGGGTCACACTCTTAGGGACACTGAATTTCACTCGGTCCCTTAGAGTTATGAATTACTAACAATAAAATACTCAATGATGGCACTCGTTCATCTTAGCCTTTGCTTGAGGGACACCAATAAGATCCTAACAACATAATGCAATTTAAACAACTCAAAGAGGGACCAAAACCTGCACCACCCACCTTTGCTGAAATGCACAAAATCATGGTGTCTGATTTTGATTCTTTAGTCCCAGAATAGAATCTGTCAACTGAGGAGGATAAGATGGTTATGATCAAAGAGTAAATTGATGATGTTAGGGATTTTGTACAAAGACCTCAAATCCTTAATGATACAGCTAATCATATGTGTTCTCCTCATGAACCCCTCAATAAAGAACCAAAACCAATAGGGGTGAGCATCGGTTCAAAACCGAACAGAACCGAAAACCAAGTTTGAGGAAAAACATGAACCGAAACCGAATCAAAGTTTACCGAAAAAACCAAAACCGAACCCAACCAAAAAAAGCCGAACCGAATAGATAGTTTAGGCGTATTTTTCTTGGTTTTAACCCGAACCGAACCAAAACCGAACCAAACCGACAAAACCGAAACCGAAAACTATAAATATACAAAACCAAAAACTAACCAAAAATGGTCGGTTTGGCTTGGCTCGGTTTTTCAGTTCGGCTCGGTTTTTGGTTGATTTTGCTCAGCCCTAATAACCAGTAACAGTTAACATATGTACTGAAACCCTTCCTGTTTACCTTCAGGCTCTTGGAGACTTTGTAGTTGATCACGTCTTGGATGATGTTGAGCTTAAACATGGTGATTTGGAAGAGGCTTACATTGAGCTAAGAAAACAAAATCAAGAGGGGAATCAGGGACACTAGAAAGGTTGCTGACTTCATTAGAAATAAAATTGAATCCCTAACTTGTGTTACTAAGAGAATCTTCAGTTCAGTATATGAGGGTGAAACACCTCTAACATTAAGTAAGCTTAAAGTCTCTTACAACATCTATTGAATATTTAGCTTGGTGTACTTGTATAAGACAATTCTTGATTGAGGCTTCTCAGGCAGTTATGAACTCTGTCAAGATTGACATCACTTACATCCAAACATCCTTCTTAGACATTCTTAACTTGCTTCAAATGGTAGTCTCACCTTGTGGTTCATAAGCTCTTGGTTCTTCAGCCCTAACAACTACTGAGAGGGAGAAACCAACTATGACTGCCATTCCTAACCCCTTATTAGTAACCTTCATTAGTAAATCTCCTTTTGAAGACAATCCACATACTTATGAATCAGCACCAACTTAACCCAAGGATATGGTTATCTATTAGGGTCCATCCTTAGGAATTGAGATGGAGAAAGTATGAGACTATGAAATCCCTAAGCCTATCTCATCATTTAAGCCTATTAAGGTTATTCCTACTTCTTCTGCATAATCATCATAATACAACAAAGGCAAGAAAAAGTTCTTTAGAATCTAACCAACCTTGCTGAATCCTCATGACTTGATTGACTACTATATTAAATCTAGCGAGGTAGTCAAAGTCATTGGAGATGAGCTAATTGAACTCTTTGGAGCTGAATAAAATGATAAGAAAGCCATATATAATGTTGCCCTAGTCAAGGAAATGTATAAGGTAGCCATTGAGGAATTTTAGGCAACAAAACAAGTTGTTAGGACCATGAAAGAATTTCAACTTCTTCAACTTCAGGAACATAAGGCGAGCAAGGATAAACTAAAAGCAAATACTGAGAAAATAGATAGTTTGTCAGAAAGTTACAAATAAACTAAAAGCAAATACTGAGAAAATAGATAGTTTGTCAGAAAGTTACAAGAAGAGAATAGAGTTTGTCAGAAAGCTTGAAGTTATCACTGACATCAAAATTATTACAAATACCAAGCCTCTCAAAGTGATTATTATCAAGGATAATGATGACTCAAACTTCAAAGTCATTAGTGAATTCAAATGGAGACTCTTTGGGTACAAAGAGTAGGAGATAACGTTGGTTGTCCTGAATAAGAAGAAAGGGGATGATGTTGTTGAATTGGTCAAGACCCTGGGAAAATGAATTGAAGAAATCAGGAAATGGGAAAAGTTCTTGGGGATTGATATAAGGGAGACTCTAAATCTCCAAGATCCTCTCAAGATTCCACCCAAATTGTAGAAAGAAAGAGAGTCATGGTAACAAAACCTGAAATGTTAGTCCTTAGACTTCACCTTAGTAGGATCCCTCCTGGGGGAGTTCCATTCCAAAAATGTTCATGTGATTGAAACCCCTGGACACGGTATTTTCTTCAATAATAGGTTTGGTGAACAAGCCTTAACTAAAAAGACCCAATTGTGAGACTAGTCAAAATGTTGGATGAATAACTTAAAAAGAGGGATGACATGAATTTCCTCTTAACAAAGAAGGTAAAGTTAGAGATGATAGGGATTACTAAAGAACAAACTTGAACACATAACTTTTTATTTATGTTTTTGCTGATTTAATCCATGAATAATACTAATAGTGTGTTTCATTGTATTCTTAGAAATAGTCTAGTCTTTACTTTACTTATTATTCAATTTAGTAAGAAGAGTTTGTTATGTTGACTTACACTAAAAATGTTTATATCGAAATAATATATGATTGTTTCAGAGCCCAATGATCCTTGAATAGGATTTGAATACAAAATAACCCAAGTGTAAACGAACTCCCCCAAATGATAAAACATTCTAAGAGTCATCTTCAAATTTCTTTAGAGACTAAATAAAGTCTCACCACTTCCTAAGGCGGAACTCAATAGGCGAAGTCTGAACCTAAAAGAATATCATGGAGTTAGTGATTGATGATAATAACTCTCTCCCATTTATATCCTCAACAAATTGAAGACATTCTCAACTTAGATATTTATAAAATATATCTAAGTCTCTAAAAAATAGGCAGGAACTTTCTTGAAAAGATAAGTGAAATGTACATATCAAAGAAAGGATGAAGTACAAGAGTTGGTTAAAAATGAATAGCACTTGTCAGCAGTGTACCCAAAATGATATTGTGCACGCTCCAAGAATAGAATCATCTAATATGAAGAATACTTTATAGTCAGATGCTTGACACGTCTACATTAACCCACGAGTATCCATCTCGATCTTCGCTTATATAAAGATAATGTTGTAAATGAGTAAATGTTTACCTCGTACAATTAATGTGATACACATTTACACACTACTATAAAAAGAAATTTCAAGACCTGTTGTAGAATCTGTCGAGATCGTTTTTTCATGGGTTATGTAAGTGGGGGGCTCTCCATGTGAAATCATATCGAGACCGGTTATAAAACCGGTCTTGCTTACAACAATCAAGACTGGTTTCCGGCTATATACCTGGTCTTAATATCAATATTGAGACTTGTTTAATTGTGTATAACTGGTCTTGGTTATATAACGGTATCGGGTTTTTGTTAATAAACCGGCCTGGATTACCTTTTAAAAAAAGGTATTTTAAAATTTTTTCCATTTCCAACAACATAAAAACACAATATTCTGCAGTTTCCTGTTTCCCAGCAATATAGTAACACAGACAGTTTCTAGCAGTATACAAACACAAACAGCTTTTGATCCATAAATTACCAAATAGCCAGAAATTTAACTAATAAACCATAAGCGTCAATACGCATATTCCAGAATTTAACTTAGATGATAACGAGTTCTAGCACTAAATGTATGTACATTCCAAAATGCCTTATATAAAAAAGTAGTTCGTACATATCATTTTAATTTAAATATTTAAACATTCAAATGCCTCAAACAAAAAACAACGGCATAAGTAACAACCACCTATTAATAATGTTGATCAAATTGGACGTAACCGATGCTACTTTTTAATAGTGTCTTTAATCTGACTCATGGAGAACGTACGATTGTCATGCCAAGGGATCTACATGTAAAAAAAGGTAAACAAGATATTGTTGATAGCTATAATAGAAAACAAAATTTCTAGAAGAAGAGATAAAGAATATGTTGGCTGATTAGAATTCAGCTTACTTATTGCATCCGTTAAGTATGAAAATTTCATTTACATATTCTAAAATCAACATTTAGAATAGTACTTACTGTGTAAGGAAAATGGTCTTGATGAACGGTTACAAATTCATGCATCCATTTGAGTACATAGTATGTGCATTCCCATAAATCAACTTGTTGATTACACTACATTTGAATAAACAAAGTATATATACATGTTAAAAGTTGTATAACAAAAAAAATGTTTGTATGTATCTAATTATAGTGAGACAGGTTACCTCGACAACTTTGTAATTCGCAACAAACTTATTTAAAGCTCAAACTCAAAGAATACTCGATATATCAAGCTCCGCTTGACTCGATTTGTATGAAAATTAAGTAAATATATGTATATAAAAGGGTAGAAGTGTAATTTAGTTGAAGCTCGACAAGGCTCGTGAGCTTCACGAGTTGAGTATTTTCGAGCTCGAACTCGACTCGAAAATATACTCGAGTAGCTCGAATTCGAGTTCGACTCGTTTACATCAAGACGATTTTGAGTAGTTTGCGAGTCGATCACGAGTAGCTCGCGAGTTGTCTTAATACCAGTGCCCACGGTTGTGTCGGTTTACAAATTGGCATGCGCCGATTTTATGACACCGATGAGACCACCTCGTCTGTGGTGCGTCGGTTGGGGGTTATTCGGTTTGGCGACGAGGTGGTGCGGGGCCCATTTGTGTTTTGTAGGATATATTAGTAAAGTGACACAGAAAGAGACACACTACCACTAGAACCGGTGTGTCAGTTTTTGTATCAGTTTAAGTCAATATTACTACCGAAGAAGATTTAAGTCGATATACTGGTGACATCTCATTGCCTCATTCAATCTTGAATCAATAGATGCATCCCCATAACAAGCCTCTTGTGAATAACATGCCTTGGGATACTATAACTCGACCAAACTATTCTGAACCAATCAACTTTAGTGACACGCACACGGACACTATACCATGCATGACGGATAGTAAAAGAAGATAGTGTGTCATCATGAAGCTTCCAATGTAGCGTATCAAGTTGGTCATGATGCAAAGTTGGCACACTAACTTGATTTAAGATAAGGAACGAACTAAACCAAGACAAGGGCCACGTCCACGTACCTTTTGAAACCACGTCAGCCATAATTTCCTTTTTTTCTAGTAGATGGTTTCTTACACTGGTAAAATATATTACTCAAAAAAACATAATGAGTACAGGAAATGTGATTGCGTGTCGCATTTACTATTACAAGACAAACGTACCATTTGTGCTTCAAACCAAAACTATCAAGAATGACAAGCCAAACTCGAACTACAACACTCCTAAGCGAAAATAAATAATAAAAATATCAATGACAACTATTAGGAATGTAAGAGGGGCTTGAACATTAACCAACATCATGAACAAGGAAAGTAATGATCTTCCACTTGTCTAATAGCACATCCACATTCTTCGACTTCTTGAACCGAAACAATAGAAGCTTAAGCCGAACCGTAGCAAGATGGTTGTGTGAATCTGATTAACGCTCACACAATGGGCAACGAAACAGGTTTAAGTTGATATTATCACCAATATCCCATTGTGTCAACACATCTTGCGTCTTCAACTTTCGTTTAACAACTAGCCAAATGTGGAAAGCATGCCGATGAATACAATGAGATAACAAAACCACCTTTGCCCAAACAACATGATCGTCTATAGCCCTAATAGTGTCCCAAACCAGCCCCTTAGAGAAAGGATGGATCATGTCATTCTTATCCTTCCAACATATTGAATCATAAGAGTTAGGAACAATCGATGGTATACTAAGAGAACAATCACATCAGTACCGACAATGTCCATGCATTCTTGAAAAAGGTAGAAGTAAAGTCGTCCAATCCGAGAGATTTATCATCTCCCATAGAAGATCACGTCTTAGTAGCTTCCATTCGTAGCTTAATCAAGTCCCTTTCAAACCCGAGATTTTACTTGTTTTCTAAAAAACATAAAAACAAAAAAATAATCTTCCCTCAATCCTTAGACCTTAGTGACATTCGATTCAAACCTAACCAAACTATTTCCCTAGACAACGATCAATACACCAAGTCTTACGTATACTATACTACAACGATTATGTACATTGCCTAAGAGAATTGTAAAACTCCGGCTTGCAATCACCGTACATAAAAAATAAACACAAGAGATTTGCGACAATAATAGAAAATAATTCTTTTTACATTTTATCGTAATCGTTAGTTGCGATGTAAATTTTTGAAAATTACATCGAAGTTGCAACGGAAATGCAACTAGAAAATAACTGATTTGTTTTAGGTCTAATTTTGTCTACCGTTGCTATTCCGTTGCAAATTTTAAAATCTTGCAACCGAATTGCAACGGAAAATAAATGATAATTTATTTTTAGATCTAAATTTGTTTTCGGTTGCTATTCCATTGCAAATGATGAATATTTGCAACCGAATTACAATGGAAAGAAATGGAAAATTTTTTAGATTTATATTTTGTTTTCGGTTGCTTTTCCGTTGCAAATTTTTATAATTTGCAACGTATTTGCAACGGAAAAAATAAAAATAAATGTAAAAGAAATTAGTTTAAATTTTGCAACGGATTTTCAATCGTTTTATTTGTCGTTGCTTTTCGGTTGGTAAGTCGTTGCATTACAGTTGCAAATTTGCAACGAAAATCTACCGTTGCAAATCACCGACATCAGAATCATTACAAATATCAAGCCTTTCAAAGTGATTGTTAGCAAGGATAATGATGACTCAAACTTCAAAGTCATCAATGAATTCAAATGGAGACTCTTTGGGTACAAAGAGTGGGAGATAACGTTGGTTGTCTTGAATAAGAAGAAAGGGGATTATGTTGTTGAATTGGTCAAGACCCTGGGAAAATGAATTGAAGAAATCAAGGAATGGGAAAAGTTCTTGGAGATTGATATAAGGGAGCCTCTAAATCTCAAAGATCCTCTTAAGATTCCACCCAAACTGTAGAAAAGAAAGAGAGTCATGGTAACTGAACCTGAAATGTTAGTCCTTGGACTTCACCTTAGTAGGATCCCTCTTGGGGGAGTTCCATTCCAAAAAGTTCATGTGATTGAAACCCTTGAACACGGTATTTTCTTCAATAATAGGTTTGGTGAACAAGCCTTAACTAAAAAGACCTAATTGTGAGACTAGTCAAAATGTTGGATGAATAACTTAAAAAGAGGGATGACAGGAATTTCCTCTTAACAAAGAAGGTAAAGTTAGAGATGATAGGGATTACTAAAGAACAAACTTAAACACATAACTTTTTATTTATGTTTTTGCTGATTTAATCCATGAATAATACTAATAGTGTGTTTCATTGTATTCTTAGAAATAGTCTAGTCTTTACTTTACTTATATTCAATTTAGTAAAAAGAGTTTGTTATGTTGACTTACACTAAAAATGTTTATATCTAAATAATATATGATTGTTTCAGAGCCCAATGATCCTTGAATAGGATTTGAATACAAAATAATCCAAGTGTAAACGACCTCCCCTGAATGATAAAACATTCTGAGAGTCATCTTCAAATTTCTTCAGAGACTAAATAAAGTCTCACCACTTCCTAAGGCAGAACTCAATAGGCGAAGTCTGAACCTAAAAGAAGATCATGGAGTTAGTGATTGATGATAATAACTCACTCCCATTGATATCCTTAACAAACTGAAGACATTCTCAACTTAGATATTTATAAAATATATCTAAGTCTCTAAAAAATAGGCAGGAACTTTCTTGAAAAGATAAGTGAAATGTACATATCAAAGAAAGGATGAAGTACAAGAGTTGGTTAAAAATGGATAGCACTTGTCAGTCACTGTACGCTAAAAATGAAATTGTGCACGCTCCAAGAATAGAAGCATCTAATATGAAGTGTACTTTATAGTCAGATGCTTGACACGTCTACATTAACCCATGAGTATCCATCTCGATCTTCGCTTATATAAAGATAATGTTGTAAATGAGTAAATGTTTACCTCGTACAATTAATGTGATACATATTTACGCACTACTACAAAAAGTACTTTCAAGATCTGTTGTAGAATCTGTCGAGATTGGTTTTTCATGGGTTATGTAAGTGGGGGGCTCTCCATGTGAAATCATATCGAGACCGGTTATAAAACCGCTCTTGCTTACAACAATCAAGACCGGTTTCCGGCTATATACCCGGTCTTAATATCAATATTGAGACTTGTTTAATTGTGTATAACTGGTCTTGGTTATACAACGGTATCGGGTTTCTGTTAATAAACCGGTCTGGATTACCTTTTAAAAAGGTTATTTTTAAAATTTTTCCATTTCCAACAACATAAAAACACAATATTCTGCAGTTTCCTGTTTCCCAGCAATATAGTAACACAGACAGTTTCCAGCAGTATACAAACACAAACAGCTTTTGATCCATAAATTACCAAATATCCATAAATTTAACTAATAAACCATAAGCGTCAATACATATATTCCAGAATTTAACTTAGATGATAACGAGTTCTAGCACTAAACGTACGTACATTCCAAAATGCCTTATATAAAAAAGTAGTTCGTACATATCATTTTAACTTAAATATTTAAACGTGCAAATGCCTCAAACAAAAAACAACGGCATAAGTAACAACCACCTATTAATAATGTTGATCAAATTGGACGTAACCGATGCCACTTTTTAATAGTGTCTTTAATCTAACTCATGGAGAACGTACAATTGTCATGCCAAGGGATCTACATGTTAAAAGAGGTATACAAGATATTGTTGAGAGCTATAATAGAAAACAAAATTTCTAGAAGAAGAGATAAAGAATATGTTGGCTGATTAGAATTCAGCTTACTTATTGCATCCGTTAAGTATGAAAATTTCATTTACATATTCTAAAATCAACATTTAAAATAGTACTTACTGTGTAAGGAAAATGGTCTTGATGAACGGTTACAAATTCATGCATCCATTTGAGTACATAGTATGTGCATTCCTATAAATCAACTTGTTGATTACACTACATTTGAATAAACAAAGTATATATACATGTTAAAAGTTGTATAACAAAAAAAATGTTTGTATGTATCTAATTATAGTGATACAGGTTACCTCGACAACTTTGTAATTCGCAACAAACTTATTCAAACAGCTTGTAAGCCAATAACTTCGCTCGATCCTTTTCTTAATCTTTGGTTGATGAGAATTCAAGATGTAGCACATACGTTGCTTAGGGCATACAACAAATAACACCCAATGGTTCTCCCTGATAAAGGTAAAACAAAATTATTGATCATATATGCACATAAGCAATTAAACAATTTAAACAATACATATCATACTTTTCTATGAATGGCGTAAGTAAAATGTCGTTGGTAGAACTAAATGCTCTCGTCAAGTAATCTTTAAGAATAATGTATAAAAGTAAATAATAATTTGATAAATAAGTTGTATTTAATACCTTTGAAAGTTGTATGTGGAAGTTTAAGATGGCATTGAATGATGTTTTTGGTTAGAAGGAATTTGTTGTGTGTTTAAGATGCATTGAATGTGGTTTTTGGTATTACTGCTGCACTATGGTTATGTTTTTTACGTGAATAGAGACCGGTTTTTATATACCAGTTTTTGTTAAAATAACCGTCTCTATTAAGAAATATATATTCTCTTTTCTGCTATTTAACCGGTCTCATTTCAATTTTCCTAGACCGGTTGTCGAAAAACTAACAGGTCCATTATATATTTTTCTTTCAAGACCGGTTGTTTTTTTAAACATGGTCCGGATTATTTTAGGGGGAAGAATTTCTTATTTGGAGACTTGTTTTTTTGGTATTAGGTTTCCATAAAGGGGTTTGGATGCTTGTTTATGTAGTAGTGACGAGAGCATTTACTCCTCCAAGAACTAAGTCTCCCGACTCATTCAATGTCTTAGCATAGTTCTTACTTAAATACATACTATGGTTAGTGTTATTCCGCAATCAATCATAGTAAATTCTTTGATGTATATCTAATAGGAATTTAAACGTAAAAAACATTGGTGTGTTTACTTGTTTAAAGTGCTTTAAGTAATAATACTATAAACTGTTTTTTTTTTGAACAATACTATAAACTGTTTGTAAGCATACATCAGATTACATGGAGAGTGACTTAACTTAGTTATCTTAAGTTAAAGTTACTCTAAAGGGAACAACATGCATCTTCTTGCAACTTGCTGCGTGTTTGTGATACTGATTAAGAGACTGATATTCAAAATTTTAATTTGTGTAACATTGCCAAAAAAGTTGCTGAGATTTTGAAATCGTGGAAGATAGACGACTTAAATCTCAACGAAACTAAAGAAATGGGCAACATGTCGGATACCATGGTAATGGAAAGAACCAGAAATGCGT
Source organism: Tanacetum coccineum (assembly GCA_026074375.1). Taxonomy (NCBI): domain Eukaryota; kingdom Viridiplantae; phylum Streptophyta; class Magnoliopsida; order Asterales; family Asteraceae; genus Tanacetum; species Tanacetum coccineum. The sequence goes on along the minus strand of BQNB010005418.1, from coordinate 60,165 downwards.
AAGCAGCTTTTTGGGTCCATTGGAATTACCGTCACGTTATAAGCCAGAAACTTTGGATTTACTTTGTTCTTATTACATGGAAAGTTTAACTAGACGTGTCTTCAATTATTTTTTTAATTAAACTAGATCAATCTGTAAGATTTTTCGGTATACAAATTATCGTGCATGTCTTTGGTTTTTTGGTGGGTAAACTAAAACTCAGAATGGAATAGCACGCAAAAAACAGCATAAATAAAGCTTTATTGGAAGTACTCAATTTTCTGATGATAAAAAAGGGCTCGCTAAAAAAGGCACCACAAAACTAAAGAAAGCCAACCCATGACGAAATCGCATTTACTCACTACACCACCATGCGCAAACAAAAGCGGGTCAGACAAATATCATTTCATTTGTCTACAATACATATTCAACAACAAAACCACAAACAACATCTACTGATGCATACTTGTTTCACTACTACATACTCTCTCTACAGACCAGACTTCTACTGGATCATTTTTCGTTACACACAACCATAGTAATACTGTTAATGGTCTTCTTAATTAGATGAAGTTCATGATAAATACTACTACCCTCATTAAATCCATGACCGCGAGCTATTGTTTAACGGTCAGTACTCTAACACAATAATAACTTTCCAGAGAACCTTCTATCCAAAAGAAATTTAGAATATCCAAAATCAGATATTTCTAACAAAAACAAGCACCAAACATTTCGAAAATCCATAAAAATCAACACCGTCTTCGAGAAGGCAATACAACAGGAACTCAACTCTTACAATAACGTTTTAAAGCGTCACTCCATAACTGCTACAGATAGCCGCGGAATCATGAGTCGAGTTTAATCTTAATTTCTTAATCTGTCCAAATTTAATAGAATCTAAAATTGAATCTCCAAATCACTTACCGAACAATTAGACATATCAGGACGATTTAAAATGAACCTACATACGTACAATTACTAGTAACATCTTTCATACTACATACTATCAAGTAACATATGTGGAGAAGAATGAGCAACTTGTAGCTCGATCTGCAAAGGGAGGGGCATCCTTTTCATTTCTTTTAAGTTATTATTATTTAATGGACAAAAAGAAGTCCATCATTAGAAAATTACTCATCTTGAGATTTTTAGTGATAGATCTCCTAATCTTGAGAAACAGGAATATGACCATAAATGCAAAAGAAAAAGATGATTAATAGAACACACCCACTAGCTATTTTTGTAATGTAAGGTCAGTCCCCCGAGTCATACACTCATCAAATTATCAAGTTTAGTTTTTTATTTTATTTTGTTGTTACACTAAATGCTACTACGTACTACGTATTTCCTTACAGTTGCATCAGTTAAATACGTAAATTAAGAAATCTTATAAACAAGGTTGTTGTGACATGAAACAATATGTGTATCAGCAATCCAGATAGTACGTGACAGATATTTTTGTCACAAAATCATATCTGTCAACAGCAGGAATAGGTTACGGGAAGATCATATGTAACTATAGATTCAAACCTATTCAGAGAGTTTATTTTAGTCACTATAGGTCCTTTCCACGAGCACCTTTTCTCACTCTTTTTCATATGTTGAAAAAAACTTGCGGCCCTTTTAGCTAGTGACTATTTCAAGTTATAAAATATTATCAATATAGAACTATATATCTTGATACTAACATCGGTCGAAAGACACTGCCAAACACACTAAACAAGAAGAAAACGTGGATCCACCAGATAGAGGTAAACAAACCCTTTTGAGGTGCTAACATTGTAGAGAATGGTACCAACAGAGAGGAATCAAGACCCTTCTTCAATAATTGGGGGTGACAATATGACCAAGGACCACTACAAGAAAAGAAGCTTTAGTGACCAAATCATGTGTGTTCTCTGTGAGTTTTGTGACAGCCGAAAGAATATCAAAACTCAATACCTCCAATTGTGGTATGTTGTCTATTTATATTTGTTTGTTTGTATAAAAACAGTTCACTTTATTATGGTGATTTGCAGGAAGTTTAATTAAAAATCCGGGTGGGACAATTGCACCATGTGGTGGATACGTTGCAGGAAAAGAAAAATGAGTAAACGCAGCAGCAGCTCCGCCGTCGCTCCAGCCTCGGGTTGACCACCGTCAACACTGGTGACATTATGCCGGACATTCTTTCAGGTATTATATCTAGGCCTCAAATAGTTGAAAGCCATAAAGGTATTTGAATGGTCTCATTCTCATGGGTCATTTAATTGAAGTTGTTTTATTTGTTGGTTTTATTGTTACAACGGGACGCTTGCTGATTGCTAAACGTTATGTCAAACAAATGATATAAGATTAGTTGATTGCAGATGCGATGGCTCATGATGCCACTGTTGGGTTTTATGACCTAATTAACAATTAATTAACACGAGTACGCATCAGAATAAAACAACACATGTAGAACACATTAATTAACAAGGATAGAAGATGATTACCTTTTAGCACCAAATGATACACCGTTTAAAGGTAACCGTTAACTTCGTCTTCTATATACGCGTATGTATAATAACCACACGCAAAACCTTCAAGATTAAAAGTAAGATCTCTCTAAGCTTCCACACACAATACGTTCTTAGCAAACAATGAAGTATGCTAGTACTAGTAGTGTATTAGCAAACGATCACCAAATCTTGACAATTCAAGCAAACCGAATGATACTTTGTTCTTACGGTCGAACCAACAAGCCAACGAAACCCTTTGGGGTTTTAATAAGCGATCGAACAAAGAAGGAGAAGAAAACCTAAAAACCCTTGAGGGTTTTTGTTTCTGTCGAGCAAGAAAAAACCACAGGAACGACTTATAGATTTTTTGGTTTTTAGGTTATATCCTTGAATGAAAGCCAAAACATGTATATATAGCCCCTAGACTTTCCTAATCCTATTAGGATTATTTTTCATAGCCGACTAGGAAAAAGGGAAGTCAAAACCCACCCTTTTAATCTTCGGTTTTGTATATTTAGTCCCTTAACTCTTTTAATGACTAATATTTAATATTTGTTAACATTTAACGATCGTTTGCTTAACACACTATTTAAACATTGTTTACGTATAACGTGTGCGTCCCCTTAGGCTCGTATAATTTCCGGACATATACTTTTATATAATGGACATATTCCAACAGCTCCCACTTGGACATGTATGAATAATATAATAACATTGGTAAGCGTCTAGCAACACGCCAATGCTCCCTGAAACATCCGAGTGTGGTTTCACAGGGCATGAACAAATGATTTATGAATTTACAATCCCTTTGTTTCCGATACCGTTGTTAAATTGGATATGGATCAATGTCATTCCATATTTAACGATTCTGTTTCTCATATATGAAGTAATCAAGATTACTGAAAATCAATGAGACATATCTTCTTGAGTTTTCAGGTACGGCCATACACACATCTGATTATTTCTATGAGGGGCCCAGTGGTATCTTCTTCAACAATTTGAAGGAACAAATTCTATATTGACTACAAGTGTCCAGTCATCATGTGGCATAAACCATTCTGACATAGCCCTTATTAGTTACCTTATTCAGGACAACTTAAACTATATCAAGAAGGAATATCCACATATGCTAAACCTACTTGCATCTCAAGTCTAAGGATTTATGTAAATAAAATCACGTACAAGATTCACTTGATGACGTCGATCCATAAAGTGATATTCTTGTGGCGGGGAAATCCAATATTCATCTTATGAATATCATGTGAGTTTGGTGGACTCATCCTTAATATCTCCAATATCACCAATCACTCAGAATTGTCTTAGTTTAACAATATTCCCATATTGTTAATCGACAACGGATTAATTTTAGAATAATACATTTATCATTCATGGATTTAAACATGCAAATATAGGACACAATTTATAATATAAAATAACAAAATACCAACGTATCATTATCATAAAATAAAATTGTTTTACATCCCTTATCCAAATACTAAAACACAGATCTACATGAAACTACTAGCAGGACGAAGCCCCATGCCCCTGGCATGTTGAGTAAGCTTCCTATTTGATAAAGCCTTTGTAAAAGGATCAGCTAGATTGTTATCTGTGTGAACTTTAAGTATCCTTATTTCGCCCAGTTCAACACACTCGCGAACATAATGATATCGTCTTTGATAGTGTCTGGCGCCTTTCTGAACTCCCGGTTCATTAGCATAATGAACTGCAGCTGAATTGTCGCAGTACATATTCAAAGGTTCATTTATCGTTGGTACAATACCAAGCCCTGAGATAAATTTCCTAATCCAAACAGCTTCCATGGCAGCTTCTGACGCAGCTATGTATTCAGATTCTGTAGCAGACATTGCAGTGGTACTTTGCTTGGAGCTCTTCCAATCCACTGCGCCTCCATTCAAAACGAAAACATATCCTGTCTGAGACTTAGTGTCATCTCTATCAGTCTCGAATCCAGCATCGCAATAGCATTCAACTCTAAGTTCTGTGCTAGGATTTTCACCATAAACCAAGAACATATCTTTAGTGTTTCTTAAATACTTAAGAATGTTTTTCACAGCAGTCCAGTGAAGTTCACCAGGATTCTGTTGAAACCGGCTTGTTTTATTTTGCGCAAACGCAACATCAGGTCTAGTGCATCTAACCGCATACATAATGGACCCTACAGCCGAAGCATAAGGTACATTTTTCATGCGATTCATCTCTTTAGGCGTTTGAGCACCTTGTGATTTGTTCAAGTCAAGTCTTTCTTGCATGGGGATATGACCACGTTTGGAATTATCCATTTTGTATCTCTTTAAGATCTTATCCATGTAAGCATTTTGACTATGTCCAATTAATCGCTTCGATCTATCTCTATAAATTTTGATTCCAAGAATAAATGCTGCTTCCCCTAAATCTTTCATAGAAAAACATTTTCCAAGATAATCTTTTACACTTTGTAAACTTGGAATGTGATTTCCCATGATGATTATGTCATCGACATATAATATAAGGAATGTAACATTACTCCCACTAGCCTTTTGATATACACATGGCTCATCAAGATTTTGAGTAAATCCAAACCTTTTGATTTTCTCATCAAATCTTTTATTCCAGCTTCTTGATGCTTGCTTAAGTCCATAAATGGATCTTTGTAGCTTGCATACTTTTTTGGGATGATTAGGATCAACAAAACCTTCAGGTTGTACCATATAGATGTCTTCATCAAGATAACCATTAAAGAAGGCTGTTTTAACATCCATTTGCCATATCTCATAATCATAGTATGCTGCTATAGATATGAGAATTCTAATAGCTCTAATGTCAGCGACAGGTGAGAACATTTCTTCATAATCAACCCAGTAGAGTTGAGTATAAACCTTTGCTACAAGACGAGCTTTATAGGTGTGTACAATACCATCCATGTCAGTCTTTTTCTTAAAAATCCACTTACTCCTAACAGTCTTACAACCAGGAGGAAGATCGACCAGGACCCATACCATATTGTCCATCATGGATTGTATTTCCGCATTCATAGCATCGATCCACTTATTAGATTCTGTATCTAACATTGCGGCTTTATAGCTAGTGGGTTCATTAAGATCCCCTAGACTATGCTCCTCCACTTCTACATTTAGACTTAAGTGAATTGGAGCTCGACGTGTCCTTTCAGACCTACGAATCGGAATCTCTTCCTCATGTGATGGATGTGGTGGTTCAAAACCTTCCATCTCTTGAGGAATGTTGCTAGTGTTTTCAGAAGGTGTTGTATCTTCTTCTTCTTGAATTTCTTCAAGATCTACCGCCCTCCCACTAATTTCTTGATTTATGAGACATTTCTTAAAAAATCCAGCATACCTTGCAACAACAATTTTATTTTCAGGCGGGAAGTAGAAATAGTAACCCATCGTTTCCTTTTTCCCAAGGGGTGTTTGTTCGCCGGCCTAAGGGGAAGGAGAGGGGAAATCCCTCTCTTTCCTTTTTCCTAATTTTCACATTAGTCCTTTAACCTTTAATTACTAATGTTTATTGTTTATTACTTTTAATGGTAGTTTACTAAAACTATTTAAACATCGTTTACGTATTAACGTGTGAGTCCCCTTAGGCTTCAATAAATAATTCGGACATATATTTATTTACTATGGACATATTCTAACACTTCTATCATCTTCTTCATTGTTTGTTTGAGCGAAAACATAATTCTGCTTTGTGGCATAGTGGTTTATTGCTTGCGGCTTCCTCCTTTGAGTGACGTTTATTTTTACGTCGTGGCTTTTTACCTTTAGGTAGGCACCCCGTTCTGATCGTATTGCCGTATTCGTTCTTCCGCGAGTGATTTTCACAACTTCATTATTCAAACACAAGATGTTTAAAGACCTCATGTTTATGGATTAAGGAAGATAAACATAACCATATCGACAATAATCATCTGTGAATGAAATGAAGTAGCTAGCAGCTTGTCTGACACATTCAAGTGGCCACACACATCAGTATGTATTATTCCAAGAAGATCAGTCGCCCTTTTGGGACGATGTGGAAACGATTTCCTTGTCATAGATAAGTAGAGTCCAAATTATGTTTGGCTCTTTTAGTGCTAATATTATACATAGAATTAACATTTGGTACAAGATTATGCTTATCAATTTCATAAATACTATTACTGGGAATAGCATTAAAATAAAATACATTGTTCTTAGAAACTGAAATTCCAAAATCCGTAAAACACTGGACAAGTCCATTTTCTACCAAACGGTGAACTGAAACAACACCTCTATGTATAGAAGGTGCATACTGACAATTGTCTAAAAAAATCACATGGTTATTAGTTAAAACTAAGTCATAAACTTGCCAATATTCTTCTACTTTGTTTCAGTTTTCTTACTCCTCAAATAATGTTTATGAGGAGTTACAAATATGAGTACTACAAATAGTGTCATACACCCAGGATTTAGTAGGAAAAAAAATAATTCTATTATGAAGACATCTGAAGAACCGGCAGTGCCAACTTGCTTCTTCTTCTTAATCAACTCAACAAGGTAAGCAAGACAATTCCTCTTACAATGTCTCCCCATCCACATAAAATGGGCAGCCATCAATCTTAGCTGGCGCTCCAATGCATAGGTTTAAGGTTTTTAGGCTTGGGAATAAACCTTCTGTATTCCTTTCCCTTTCCAGAACCTTATTCTTTGCCTTTGTTTTAAGCGATTTCCTTAGTGGGATTTTTGGATTATAGTCACCTTTAATCATCATACTTGTGGTGTTTTTCAGCCTTTTAAGGTAAACCTTTGCTTACTCAAGACGATAGCATGTAGTTTCACCAACTGTCTTCCCCATGTTATGCTTTATGTAGTGAGGCCATTCTAGTAAAACCAACTCAAAGATCGTGTGGGAGCACATAACCAAGACATTCCAGTTTTCACATATTCTTCATCTAATTACAAGTAAATTGGGCCAACTTTTTTCCCTCATCCTGTTTGGCAACGATGGAAAGTGTGGATTAAATCAAATTTCACGCACACAGCTTGTTTTTCAAACATAGATCGAAGCTCCTGAATGTAATCATACGGATAGTATAATTCAAATTGCCTATGTAATTCTGAAGTCATACTTCCAAGCATAAAACAAGCGATCTCAGTATGAGCATCAATATTAGATTGTCCATATCTGCCGACAACAATGTGGTTAAAATAGGCTCAGGAGCAGGAGGTAAAGGCTGTTTAATGACAAATAATTTCCTTTTCAACTCTCAAGACTAACTTAAGTTAACGAAAACAGTCATTGAAATTGTTTTCAGAAATTTCAAACATCGACCTGAAAGCCGAATGGTTTTATGTTTAGTCAAGTGGTAGTGTCCATTTACAAAACATTAGTTTAGAGAGGTTCAATATTAGTATTTTCGATAATACTCCTTGAAGAAAATTAATTACCCTTGTTTATTGAAATAAACATAATTTTTTCTAAGGTTTAGGACCCAACGTGACATTAACCCCCCCCACAGTCATGATCTGCAGTGATGGTGCATTCAAAAGGGAAATCAAATGATTGATAATTCACAACTTTTGCAATTCCTAAACCATATGGGACTTACTTTATTACAATAACATCTAGTAAGCATGTTTTATCCCATCTATGCCGCATGTTAACAGGTCTAACCACAACATCGCTAAGTCGTCCAATTTCAAAACAATAATTATGTAACACTCACCGTCTCATGGAAAAGCGTATAATTACCTTGTGATCGCAAATCTACACACGTCTCACGCATAGGTAAAGACAATCAACAATGTTTTTACAAACTGGATGGCAACACGTAGTGAAAAAGGTATTATGTTGAACGTGTCAGAATAGTACAAGAAGCATGCATACCATCCTTCGTATCATTGATTTTAAATAAAAACTAGTACTCAATATAAGTTAATTTACGGTAACACTTATTATCATCGTATCTTATACATAAATAGTCGCCTTAAAATTGACGATTTTCACGTATCTTTTAAATAATGAAAGATGTTGCTTTTATCACGGGAAAAAGACTAAAGATGATTAAAAAATACATTCAAACCCTAGACCATGATCGCGACTTACCTTACATAGTGATACAAGGTAAGGAAACAACAACGTATCAGGTATTATAGGTAATGTGTATCTACAAGACCAAGTCTGACTAGTCCTCCTCGAACCTTATCCTTTCAACTATTATAGTACTTTTTGCAAATTACGTCATTTATAAAAATTAAAACTTTAAATCTTAGAAAGAATACATTACAAACTTATATATTGCGATTCTAGTCGAACTGGGAGCGTAGATTTTATATCGGATGTAAAGCCGAATCCAATTTTGACCTTTTGCATTATCTATAGTTTCATATAATCTGTATACGATAATCAGTAGTCATGTTTTATTTTTCTTTTCAGAAAAAACCCTTTTATTTCTTCACAAGTCAAGAACTTAAAATAAAAACAAAATAAAATCAACTAAACTAAATAACATTGAATTAAATACACTTAACAAATTAAGGCTTGCAAGCGTAAATATATCCTAATTACTAATAATTAAAACATGCATTTATTCATATAAGGCCTCCCTTCGTCCTATAAACTCCGGCCACATCCATCGATATAATCGATTGCGTAAGCCTTATATAAATAAATACCACATAGCACATAAAACTTTTTAACTATTTTTAGGCCCCATTGATTCACAAATAAGGGTCTTCCCGAATTCATGAATCAAGGATCTTACCAGTTAAGAAAATATTTAAAATTATGTGTATTTTAATCATATTTAAAACAAATCTTTTTAACAATTAACAAGATTATAATATCTAATATCAATCCATGATAAATTTGCATGATTTTATCATGGATCTCCATTAACAATTAACAAAACTTAAAACTATTAACAATTAATACATCAAGTTTTATATATAAATTGCATACAACCTAGATCTCGTCTAATTAATTTTATTAACCGTCAAGATCAAATCTTTTTAACAAAAACGCCCACCGGGGCATTAAAATTAATCACGAAACCCTAATTTGTCCAATTTTATTACTTGTAATTAAAGATTCTACACGATGGCTCGTGATGCCACTGTTGGGTTTTATAATCTAATTAACCATATTAATTATCACGAGTACGCAGCGGAATAAATGATCACGTGTAGAACATAATAATTAACAAGATAGAAGAAGTGTACCTTTTAGCACGAAACGATACACCGTTTAAAGGTAACCGTAAACACCGTCTTCTATATACGCGTGTGTATAATACCACGCGAAACCACCAAGAATCAAAGTATGATTCCTCTAAGCTTCCACACACAATACGTTCTTAGCAAACAATGAAGTATGCTAGTACTAGTAGTGTATTAGCAAACGATCTCCAAATCTTGACAATTCAAGTAAACCGAATGACCCTTTGTTCTTAAGGTCGAACCAACAAGCCAACGAAAACCCTTTGGGGTTTAATTAGCAATCGAACAAGGAAGGAGAAGAAAACCAAAAACCCTTGGTTTTTTGGTTCAGTCGAGCAGGAAAATCACAAGGACGATTTTGTGTTTTGGTTTTTTCAAGTCGTATATTGAATGAAGGCCCAAAACATGTATATATAATCCCAAGACTTTCCTAATCCCATTAGGATTATAATTCCAGCCGACTAAGAAGAAGGGAAGTCAAACCGCACCCTTTCAATCTTCGGTTTTGTATATTTAGTCCCTTAACTCTTTTAATGACTAATATTTAATATTTGTTAACATTTAACGATCGTTTGCTAAACGCACTATTTAAACATTGTTTACGTATAACGTGTGCGTCCCCTTAGGCTCGTATAATTTCCGGACATATACTTTTATATAATGGACATATTCCAACAAATATATGTATAGAGTTGGCAATAAACAAACATACGTTTTATGAAACACAAGAGCCAAAAAAATCCAAAAAATATATATAGAAAACATCAATCATTTATTCTATGAATGCGATATACGTGTACATGTAGATGTGATCATAAATTTTATAGCACTTCTTTGTAGACCATGTTTGAGTTGCGTGTGTGAATAAATTAACAAAAAACGATGAACGTAAATAGTTTTCATTATTTTTTGAAGGGAATTATAAGTATGTCAATGATCCGATAAATAATTTGGTTTGTAACTATTAAAATAATAAACGACGTGTATCGCAAATGACGACTTCCAAACCTCTTTTGCTTTTAACCCTGGAAACGGAAACGTATAGTTGTCCATGTGTGAAAACTGAACGTGAATGATACAAACCAACCTTTGAAAGTGATTGAACCTGGCTCTTATTTATTATCATAGCAAATGAAACTGACATGGGATATTGTTTCTTTATGATATTTTATGGTAAATGTTTGTCAGACGGGAGTAATTTTCAATCTCGGTATGATCACCATCTTTCGAAAGTTTGTTTCGTTTATTATCTTCTCCCCAATCGAAGTTGTTACTAATCTAATGACTTGAAGTCTTGTTCCATTACATAATCCGTTGGACTAATTAGTTGAATGTTAAATTGCAATACACATTATTTTCCATATCTACATCTAGAACTTTGCATGCGTGAAAATAAAAAAAATTTGGAAATCAAAAGTCAGAATATGAGATGTCATTTTCGTATTAAGTTCAAAATTTCGCACTACATTACAAAATCAGTATTCAAAGGAGATTATATTCTTTTAGTATCATAAGGTATTATGTTTAAGATCAAACAAAGCCAAACGGGAGTAGAACCATTAAAAGAAATTGCATTGAAAAGTAACACAACATTACGAAATTTGATAAGGTAACATAACTTAGCTTAAACCAATCTTTTCAAATATTTCTTTAGCCATCTTATCACTAAAGTACCATATATGTTAATATTATACAATTGAGAATATTGCAATTGGATCAAAGTTGCCACCACCACAATCAAGAAACGATAGAAGTTTAGAAGCTTAAATTTCATATTGTATGATACGTATACATTCACACATTCAATAATGGAGCAATATGCATTAGAGTTCCCGATACAAATACAAAGTCAAAAAATACAGTCTTCTAATTACGATCACAAGCTATTGCAGATGTGCTTTTTCAAAAAAAAACTCAGATTAGATGTATCAAGCGCCTTTCTTCTTATTGCCTTTTACTTGTTTGACATCTTTTTTGAGCATTCTAGGCGCAGTTGCCATGGACATGAGCTCTTGGAACAGCAGTTTACATGCATATGGAATATGCACCCGAACATAAATAGCATTCAGTTATATATTTTTCCACGCAAGTTGGGTGGGGTTGGGTATGTTAAGTAACAGGTGAAACAGGGACCTTTTGGCACAGGGAGATCTAGTGGAAATTAAGGGTAAAAAATCAATTTTTGTCCCAATATATAAGATCTTCATAGATAATGTGAAAAGTATCAAACTGATTTATAATAATATGTTTTATTTAAAGAAGAAGTGAAATACTCGTTTGACCATCAAAGAAAAAGAGAAAGAGACATGACATGTCACCTGGAAAATGTTGGTTTTGTTCTTGCAACTCCTGCACTTGAAATAGTTTAGCAATAGCAATCAAGCCACAACGCTCACAGCCATGAACTCTGTATGCATTACTCTGGTATAAGAGACTCTCTTTAGGAAAATGAGCTACACAATGAGCAATAATTTAATCTCCTTCCATCTCCCCAAACTGAAGCCCACCGTCACGTGACCATCCTTCAGCTGGCCGTCGGGTCAGAATCTGAACTGAACCACATACACGTGAATGGATCTTATAGTCCGCCATATGCTTCAGCCTTTGGTAGTAAGTGGGCCCCGAGAGCTAACAGTAAACAATGTTCACGTATTTAAAAACCATACAATTAACTTTTAATAAACTATTAACCTATTTATGTGACACCTGCTCGTCCATTATGATGAGTTCCATGTTAATTATCTTGGGTTTATTGTGCCACGGTTTTATAAGTCCTAACGATATGAACACGTAATATAATATTGTCTCTTACTGCGCATATACATGCACATTCTGGGACACTACCTTCTAAGATTAATTCATCACTACAGCTCAGTTAATGGTTTTTCAGTTGCCACGTGTCATCACCATATTAAAAGTTATATATAGAAAAAATTAAATAAGTGCTGAAAAAACTCTCTTTTATAAGAGAGTATAGATAGATAGATAGCCGATAGCCCTTAATTAGTGCTACAAATAGCAAAATCTAAATAAATATTTATTAAGTGCTACACTTTTTAACAAAATTAATACTGCAAAAAAAAGGGATCATATCATACCCAATATTCGTTTCTTGTTTTGAGTCATTTTTTGGAAATTAAAAGAACATACCAACGAAAACTACAAATACCAACACATGCAGTTAAGTTTGTAACTCAAATCCATTTATAGTTACAAAATCGTGATATTCTTTCATTCCCTAATTTGATCACCTGATCAAAACCCAGATCACAACATTTTGTTGAAAAGATTTTTATACCCAAAACAAATCCATCAAGAAAGATCAATCCACCATGCATAATAATTCTTCAATATCGCACCATTCTTCCCCTCGTTGGTCACCTTCTTCTCCTGATCAACCTGCTATAATTTCACATTCTATTTCAGTCTCTGGGTCTAATTCACGTTCTTTACCTAGTGGTCTAACCAAAGAACTCACTCCTTCAATCGAAATCAGACTACCCGCAACACCAACATGCGGTTATGGTACTTCATGCAGCAAGAAAGTTGATTATAATCTCGACATAACGAGTCTATCTACATCTAGCAAAAGCTATCAATACAAAACGTCATTAGAAGAATTGAAAGACACTGCCACAAGCCCTCTAAGCCCATGGAGGAAACAAGAGATTCATATTTTGAATGATATTATTGTGTTCTATGAAAAATATGGGACGTACCCTTTTGATGACACTAAGAACATGGGAAAGTTTTATGATGAATGGACTAGACGACGTAGTTTTTGTAAAAATGAAGATGTGTTGAGTAATAAAGTGGTCGACTTGCATGAAAGATTCTTGATGAATATAACAAATGCATCGTTTGGTGATGATATTGAAAGTTGGATGGATCCTATTGTCAACATTTTTCGATTGTCGTAGTATAAGATTTGGGGAAAATAAGATGACTATGACGATATGACGGAAATTGACTCAGACTTGATTTGTTATATGTGTATGATTTCTCTTGGGGGTTAAGTTCGGGTTTTTGGGCTTATAAAGTTAGGTTACAAGTCAAGAACTTAAAGGTTTAGTCTTTTGGGGTCTTATGAGGTTAGTTGATATGAAGAAGCAGAATAGGATGGTGGATGTTAAGAAGTTTTTAGTTTTGGTATACGTGTTTGATGTTAAAGTTTGGTTTTCACTTTGATGTTTGATGTTAAAGTTTGGTTTTCACTTTGATGTCCATATTTTATGTTCTACTAGGTCTCATCCCGTCCGATGAACGGTTTTCTTAATAGTTCATTAAAATAGTAAAACTACGTCTAAGATTCAATACACATCAATTATAGCATAACGTACACACTTTGTGATGGGTAAATCTTAAAGTAGTCATAAAAAAACAATGTGATGTTTCGTTACTTATTCGAGAATTCATATGTATTTTTTTTGAACAGCAAAATTTTATAAACTAGTAAGACGCTAGAAAAAACCATTACAAAGCCAAACTAAAAAAAGCTGGGTTTTGCATCCAACCAACCCAACTCAACTTAAAACAACGACACCTACTACTGCCCATACATAAGAGGTCATTACAAAATTATCAAAAAATAAACTCTCCTTTGGTCTCAACCTTCCAAAAACGCAGGAGTTCCTAAAACACCATACATGCCACCATAAAGACCAAAAAGAAGCTTCCAAGAGTTGTTTTTTTGTATTTGAAAGCCTTATAGAGCCTAACCACTCCAACCATTGGACGTATGAGCTCAAACCCAGAATATTAATATCCCACCACCTAGCAAACCTTTTATAGACCTGAATAATGAATGGGCATTCAAAGAATGCGTGATTAGTTGTTTCCGAACAGCCCTCACATATAGCGCAAAGAACTGAAGGAATATCTATACCGCAAGCATCCAAGTTAACACCAGTTGGAATTCTGTCCATAGACATTTTCCAAACCAAAATATTAACTTTTTTTGGCATGAACTTACTCCATCTAGATGGTTGACCAGTTGTGATTAAAATCTTCTTATCAATAGCAACTCGATTCAATTTGATAGTAAAGAGACTCGTACCTTCCAATGTCCAGAACCATATATCCTCCATAGTAGCTAAATGAATATCCGTTACCAAGGATTGAACCTGAGACCATTGCACGCTTTCTACTCCACCTATTGGATGTCTTCTTAACGAATCGGTGCCGGTTCCTTGAACCTTTTTTGCTGCTACTGTAATTGACTTGTCCAATTCCAAAGCATATACTCTTGGAAATATATCCTTTAGAATGCCATCTTCTGTTGGAAAATATGGTATAGCAAATATGAGTTTTTGCTAACTTTGGACAACATTTAATATATGTAGATGTTATATTTGTAAAGCCAATAATTATGAGAACAAATTTATAAGTTTTATGGGGCATTTGTTTTTTAAAAGATAGAACATAAATTCACATCATACCAACAATGTATAATGAATCCTCCCCACTAGAATGGTTTTTGTCACAAACCATATAATTCTCATATAAGATATTGTAATTGTGCAATATAGAGTAAGTCCATCACAACACAAAAAATGAGATGTTGAAAGTGATAATTCATTCAAGGAGAGAATGAGCAGCGATATATTTGAAATTAATGATAATATAAATGTTGATTCTCACACTAAAGAATATGAATATGAAGTTAAAGGGACAATTTATATTCCAGATCTAGTAATTTCCAAATATATTTAGTGACTTGAATAAAGTGACTAGATCATAGAATACACTGCTAATGCTCCGATTACAATGTTTGTCCCAACAGTACATGCATGCAACATGATAGACCAATTGATTCCAAATAAAAAGTCCTCAGATTAATAAATTAAATGGATCAAGAATATTCAAGATGATCAAATCGAGGTATTTAAAGACCCCATTAAAAAATAGTCTCATAAAGAGTCACTAGAAACGAAAGTCTTGGGGAAACCCGGTTGTGGAAAACTATAAAATCTCAATAAATATTTACATGTTATGTATAATGTTCTAGTAAAGTGTGGATTCGAAAAGTAATAATCGACCCATCGATTAGTACTATTATATATGATAATGGGCATGGTAATGATTGTATAAATAAATCAGATAGCGCTATAATTGAGGTGGGGATCATGAAAGCATACATGCACGAAGTGAAAATGTATAAATAAGTTACCAAAAGATATAAAGACGCAAAGAACTAATGAAATATTGAATTCTCTTTTGACGAGATATGGTTACTGGGACTTGAAGTTCGTATATAAGAATATGTAAAACTTATTGATATGCATCGGTCTTTATGATAAAGTGAAATTAAAATCAGTTATAAGTAAATGGCACACGTATATTTTTTCAAAGACTTGGAAATGATCATGTAGATACATGTTCACATGTGGTGGATCCAATAACGTATTTTAATATTGTATAAGTCTGGCAATGTGACAAATAATTGATATGCGTCTAAAAGATATATGAGTAGAGCTTATGTGATGATGAGATTTCATTACAACATATAAAATGCATGGATCATGCTAGTGATTTTAATGCTTAAAGCATATGAGAAAAACACTATGCAATCAAATTGAATAAGTCCTTGTATGGGTTAAAACAATCTGGAGGCATGTGGTACAATCACCTTAGCGAGTATTTGTTGAAAAAAAGATACAAAAAATGATTATATTTGCGCATGCATTTTTTGGATCTGAGTACGTAATAAAAACCGTATATGTTGATTACTTAATTATAATTAGAACTCCTGGGGAGCTTGCAAAGGCGATGGAATGATTAAGAAGAAGGGTCTCGAAAAAACAAAGTGTTGCCTTGGATTGCAAATTGAACATCTGACTGATTAAGTTCTTGTCCTCCATGAAGGCATTACGGAAAAGGTTTAGAAAATGTTTAATATGGATAAATCACATTCACTAAGCACTCCGAAAGCGATGAGGTCACTTAATGTAGAAAAATACCTTTTTCGACCTTCGAAAGACGATGAAGACATTCTTGGTCCCGAAACACATTATTTAAGTGACATGTGATCATTGATGCTTCTCGTTAGTCATACACGACTAGAATGGGCTTATACTTTACTAACTCATCCAAAACATAATTAGTTAGATATTTAGATGCAGGATATAGGTCTGACATCATTTGGTCTTTTTCTTTCTTTTGTTTCTGTTTTTTTTTTTTGTCTTTTTCTTTTTTTTTTCATTCTGGGCTTAAATTGGTTATGTATTCTCGCATGGCGGTACTACAATCTCATGACGTTCCGAAAAGCAAACCGTCACAACCATTTAATCTAATAATGTAGAAATTTTGGCAATCCATGAACGTGTTTGGTTAAAAAATGTTATAGGTGAATCTTGTGATGTTTATGCTGGAAATGAGGACCGACAACTTTACATATGGACAACAACATGTATTGCTCAACTAAGGGAAGGATTTATTAAAGGTGACATAACGTAGCACATTTCAACGAAGTTCTTATTTACTAATGACTTGCAAAAGAATGATGATAAATTGTTCAAGAGATTTGTTCAAGTGATAATCTAGCAGATTATTTTACAAAGGCACTCCCTTCCTCAGTATTCAAGAAATTGGTATATGGCATCGGAAGTTAGCTCAAGAAAGGTGATCATGAGGGGGGAAATACGTGTCGCACTCTTTTTCCCTTAGCTATGATTTTTCTCCCAATGGGTTTTTTCCTAGCAAGGTTTTTAATGAGCCGGTATACAAAGCGTGTTTTGAATGATGTATAATCAAGGAAGGGGTAATGTTATGAATATTTGTTATGAATATTAATTGTAATGATTGTACACATTCATTATTCTAATTACTCTTAACTTGTAACCTCCACATTTATGCTTGGTCTTGTAACTCTATATATTCTAGTTACTAGCATTGATGTTGAGGAGCCTATAAATAAATGCACCTAATGTATTGTAATACACATCAATAATAAGCTTCATCTTCCCCTTCTATACTCTTTTACATTCTCTTGCTTAGTTTTCTTATTGTGCTACTAGGCTTGTTGTTTTACAACATATATTTTCGCATGTTTGTTTGTTATTTTTGTCTTGACGAATAAGAGTTGAAGTATAGAAAGTTTTGACATAGTAATATAGGATTTGAAAATGTGAAAATTACGACACGAGAACAAAATAGTGTAACTTTGCATGTTTTAGACAATTTTAATGGTTTTCAAATTTAGACTTTTTATTATCAAAATTTTCTCAAATTAAAGTAAAGGATTGATATGTTAATTTTATTATGAGAGTAAATAAATTAGTTGGCTTATGATTTTTATAAAAAGATAATATTTTATATATTTATCTTATTTACGATTAATGAACATGATGTATATGTTTGACTCAACTTGAAAGAATGTTAATCTTTTTTCTTTCATGTAAGATTTTCTTAAGAATAGGTTGATTTAAATGTATTGATCATAATTTGGCACGTCATTAAATCACATATATTAAAGGGCAAAACTTGTACACGACTTCTGATGCATTAAAATAAATAAAGAGATAATTTCAAAAATGGTACTTGTGGTTTGGCCAAATTACACGTTTGGTTCGTCGAGTTTCGAAATTGCAAAAAAAACGTCCGTCTGGCAAACCTTTTGTTCCACTTTTGGTCCTTTGTCAAACTGAAATGACTAAAATACCCTTGTCTTCAACCTTCTTTATTTATTCTTAAAATTTATATTTTTTTGTTTAAATAAAATAAAAAAACCAATAACATATGACTGAAAACCCATATTTTTTCACAACTAAATTCCAACACTTCCCCGAAATCTTAAAACAAAATCACCAAGATCAACAAGATCCACCATTCTTTATTCAACAGTCAAATCCATATATACACATACCTAAGATTACACAACTAAAAAGAATCGAAATTCATAACAGAAATAGCCATGACCTGCACAAGCAAAAGTTTATATAAATATCCTTTATACCAACCATGCATGATGCGGGAAAGAATGAACAAATGGGTAAATGAACGAATGAAATGAATGAATAGACCATCAAATGCAGTACCGCGAAAAGAAATGCAATATAATTATAGTAATATTAGTTATACTTAGTATTTAATTATATAGTACATATACATATTACGTATATGTAAAATCACGTAAGGCACATAATCACGTAGGATCACATACTGGTTATAGTCCAGACCTAGTTTATACTACCTGGTTCTCTATAACCTTGGCTCTTGATACCAATCTGTCACACCCCCAAATAGGGTCCCGTCCGATTTAGTGTCCGGGGGCGTGACGTCATCCAATATCTCAAGTACAAAGCATAAAGAACGACCTCTAAGGGTACGTTTTAAAAATAAACACCGTTGCATAAATTTAAAATAATAATAAGTTTTACATCGATCAAATTTAAAAGATTCAAAGTTAAAATGCGGAAGCTTAAATAAGTTCAACAACGGTATTTAAGATAACATAGATGAAATCTGGAAAACTGGTTCGGGCAATTAGACTTCATATAGATCAAGCAACGACATCCATGCTAAGCACCTGAGAAAAACATGCTTAAAACGTCAACATAAAGTTGGTGAATTCATAGGTTTTGTTCAAATGTATTTAATGTGGACCACAAGATTATCAAAACGTATGCGACAGTTATAGGAGATACAACTTCACATAAAGAGGCATTTACGTTGCACTAAGCTCATGACACCGAAGCTAATACTGATGGATAGCATGTACAGTGCTATAAAAGGCTTGCCCTACAGGTGTCCGACCAAAGACCACCTAACTAGTTTCGACATGACATATATCCGTTAGTTCTTGGAAGTCTTGAACTAGTAAGTGCTTCTTACCCGGATAGGGATAATTAGTCCCAATAGATCTATTTATTCACTCGCGCTCCCTTAACCGGTCCTCCGGTCAAGAAATTAACAGTTCATGATAATTCGGGCAATAGTGGTCTAAACGCTACTTAGGCAACACGTAAACGGGGAATTTCTCACGTATAGTACTTGTGTCCAGTTTTAAAACAAGCAATGTTTCTCACCCCAAGTTATAAAACAATTATTCAAAATAATTTAAAAGTGGGGCTATGAACTCACCTCGATTGGTGAATTGAAGAAGAATAGTCTAGAATAAATCACACGATAACGAACAACGGTTCGTAAAGACAACCTATGAAATGAGGGTTTGGTTTAATATCGGAATAGTAACGAATTTTATTTTACAAATTACCCGGATGAAATAACAATCAACACGAACAATATATCTTTAAACGTAAATGATCAAAGATGAAAAATGTATGGATTTGTGTAGGTGTTTGTTGGTTCGTGGGTTTGAGGGAGAGACAAAGAGAAGAGAAAAACTCAAAATGCAAGTATGCGTGTGTTATGAATGAACAAATGAATATAAGATGGATTATATAACCCAATGTTTACTTCACACACTAATAGTGTGTGTGTGTGTGCCGAAAATGAGGCAAGAGAGCCAAAGGGGGCCAAAATGATCCTCAAATCACAAGCTTGCTAGTACTAGTCCTATTTCCATAAACCATGCAAGTATGTTTAGGGAATAAGTTTTAAAAATTTGAATCCTATGTATGTATATACATACATAACCGGTTGCAATATAAGACCAAGGGGGGGACCAAAATGGTCTCCAACTTTATAGGATCATAGTGCTAGTTGATGAATTTATTTACCAAGCATGCATGCACAACAAAGTGTAGTTAGATTCTACGGATCACGTAAATAACAAAACGAGTAACGGTAACACGGAAAATTACGAAAATTTAAATATTGCTTTAAAACATAAAAACGCGGCTATTGCCAAAATACTACAACGTTTGGTGTCCCGGTTCGCTCCCAGCGACGATTCTCAGATAATAACGAAATAACTTCCCGGTTAAACGGAAAAGCTTAACGAAACTTTTAAAAATTCAAATTACTATACGAGGAACCGGCCTAACTTATTGACCAGAAAAATTCTCGAGGTTGTCACATTCTTTCCCGTTAAACGAAGCGTTGTCCTCAAGCTTTAGGACGCAACCTTGCGGAGGCGTGCAGAGTTTGGTAAATAAGAGTGCGGGTATTTCTTTTGCATTTGGTCTTCACGCTCCCAGGTGAACTCAGACCTCTCTTGGAGTTCCAGCGTACTTTGACAATCGGAATACGACTCTGCTTCAGACGCTTGACCTCACGGTCCATAATCTCGACGGGTTCTTCGATGAAGTTCAATTTGTGTCTTATTGGATTTTCATCCAACAGTATTGCAAGCGGTTCTTAAGTATGCATTCTTCAAATTCGAGACGTGAAACGTACTATGAACTCTACTCAACTCCTCTGGAAGTTCTAGACGATAGGCATCGTCTCCAACCCACCCCCTCCCTACTTGGCAATGATCTTAAAAGATCCAATTATAACGTGGGTCAGCTTTCCCCGTTTCCCAAAACGTATTACCCCTTTCCATGGCGATACTTTCAACATGACCTTATCTCCTACTTGAAACTCAGAGGTTTTCATCTTACATCGGCATAGCTCTTTTGACGATCACGGGCGGCTTGGATATGGCTCTTGATTTGAACTATTCTCTCGGTTGTCTCGTGGATGATCTATGGGCCAGTGAGCTGACTGTCCCCAACTTCAGCCCAACAGATGGGTGATCGACACTTACGCCCAGTTAACGCCCTCAAACGAGCAGCTTAATGCTGATATGGTAACTGTTGTTTACGAAAATTATACCAACAGTAAAGTGCTTTATCAACCTTTTCCAAAGTAGAGTAAACAGGCACGTAACATATCCTCTAGTTTGATTGGTTCCTCCTCCTCTGACCATGGTATCTGGATGAAAGGCGTATACTCATATACATCGACGTACCTAATGCTTTATGTTAGAGGACTTCCAAAAATGTGATAGTAAATTTTCCATCGCGATCAGAGATGGATCGAAAATGGTACTCCATGCTTGGACGACTTTCTTCAAGTATTCTGCTCGTTCATTTTTCTAACGTGTCATATTCTCTCATAGGCAAGAATGAGCATATTTAGTGAGCGATCACGATTACCAAATCGTATTCTTGCCAGACGTGTCTCGGCAGTTTAGTCACAAAAGTCCATTGTTATGTTCTCCCATATTCTATTGTGGGATCTCTGGTTGGAACCAACAAACAGAGGTTTTGATATTCTATTTAACTTCCGCATGTTAAAAAACCTTGCTGACATAAGTGGCAAATTTCTGCTTTCTGTTAGGCACCAATATCCTAATTCTTCAAGTCCTGATACATCTTATCCGATCCAGGGTGGATGAATTACTTTGACTTATGCGACTCATGCATAATCAAGGCCTCACAAATCACAAGTCACGGATCCAACATTCGATTTTTTAAGCATAGCGTTCCGTCAGCGCGAGGTTCTAACTTGTTAATCATTCCACGCAAATCTTCGTTAATGAAGTTCTCTTCCTTTCTGGCTTCCGATTGAGCACTCAAAATAGCCTTTCCATGTACGGTTTAACCCTATAGTCTTAACCAAGGCTCGAACTGTAGCGGGCTTATTTACTTCTTTCATTTTGACCTCAGGGCATCTGCCCCACGTTGTCTTTCCTGGGTGATATCGAATCTCACAGTCATAGTCGCTCAACATTTCTAACCAACGTATTTGCCTCATATTCAGCTCTTCTGGTCAAGAATGTGTTGCAAACTCTTATGATCAGTGAACACAACGCACTTGGTACCGTACAGATAATGTCTCCACATTTTCAGGGCAAAACACTATCTGCACCCAAGCTCTTAGGGTGTGTGGTATAGTTTCTTCATTTGTGAACCTTGTGTGGGCGATGCGTAAGCTATGACCTTCTCTTTCTGATATCAAAACCTCGCCCAACCTTTATGCGGAAAAGCATCGCAATTTACCACGAAGTTATCACTTCCCTCTGGTAAAGACCAAAATCGGAGCAATACTCAAACTTTTGAGTCAACTAATGGAATGAGCTTCTGCCTTTTCTCCCTATTCAAACTTCACGCTCTTCGATGGTCAGTTTCGTCATAGGTCTAGCGATTTTTGAAAAGCCTTCGATAAATCATCGGTAGTAACCAGCTAAACCTAAGAATTGACGAATCTCGGTGGGTGTCTTGGGCGACGCCCAATCCTTGATTGCCTTAATCTTCGCGGGATCAACGTGAATGCCTTCACTATCAATCACGTGACCAAGAAATTGTACCTTCGACAGCCAAAACTCACACTTTAAGAACTTGGCGTACAATTCTTCCTTCTTTAATAAATTCAAGATCAACTTAAGATGTTCCTCATGATCATTTTGCATTTTTGATGTTGATCAAAATATCATCGATGAATACAATCACGAATCTATCCAGATAGGGTTTGCACACCCTATTCATCAAGTCCATGAAAACTGCCGGTGCGTTAGTCAAACCAAACGGCATTACTTTGATGCTGTAGTGAACATAGCGGTCTTAATAGCTGTCTTTGAAATGTCTTCTCACGAACCCTGAGTGGTGATACAGAACTCAGGTCGATTTAGAGTAGACTATTGACCCTTGCAATTGATCAAAAAAACGTCGATCCTCGAAAGTGGGTATCGGTTCTTCACAGTAAGCTTGTTCAGTTCACGATAGTCGATACACATCGAAAAGAAACCATCTTTCTTCTTGACAAACAAAACCGGGGCTCCCCAGGGTGAGGAACTCGGCCTTCTATAAAATCTCTGTCAGAGTTCTTGTAAACTGAGTAGGACAACTCTTGCATTTCGGCTGGTGCTAATCGATACGGTGCTCGTGCTACAGGTGCAGCACCAGGGACTAAGTCGATTTGAAATTCAAAAATTGTCGAGCAGTGCGAATAATCTAGGGATCTTATGAAAGACTTCTGGAAATGTCCTGTAACGTTTGGAACACATCCTCAAGTCGCTTCTCTTCGACTTATCCTCAGCCTTCTTGGACGTTATACTGGTGCCAGATAAAAACTTGAATCCTTTTCGATTACCTTTAGGTCTTCGTGCACGATTTGATATTCAACTTACTTCCGCTGGTCGCAATTATCAAACCTCGGATATCAACACATCATTTTCAATAAGGATTACGAACAACCTTATCGTCACAAAACGATCAAGCGTGGTACTTCGCCAACCAATCCATACCGATGATGACGTCGAAACTACCAAGTTCTACGGGCATTAGATCTTGTCGAATCGGATGACTTATCAATCCTAACGTGTAACCTCTAAGAAACAATATTTGTTTCTGAAATTCTTCCATACGGCAAGTTATTAAGGCATAATATAGTGTCTAAGTGGTTGGTGTAACATCAAGCAAAGCACTAAAGGTAGCGACACAAAACTTCTATCGGCACCCGAATCGAATAACATAGAGCATAACAGTTATTTGAGAAGAAACGTACTAGTGACAAACGTTGGAATCAGGGTTTATTCCTCTCCACTAATGGGTAAGCTCTCGCCATAGTTTTCGTTACCTCCAGGTTGGTTTCCTGTCTTGTTTCCATTTCTTGTTTTCTTGTTGGTTTACTTCGGTTTGATTCTCAAAATTAGGACAATCCTTCCTTGAAATGTCCTGGTCTTCCCATCATTACAATTACATACCTGATGATTTCAACTGGAGCCCTCTAAGTGTTTGGAGCAACAACAGCCCTACAATCCTTGTTAATGGTCCAACCTTCTTACAGTTTCCTAAACTATAGTACACAACCATTATGGTGCAATCTGCACTTATTGTAGTAGGGATAGTTGCCCAGCATATCCCACTTTCTTTCGTTGTTCCAAGCCGTATTAAGCTCTGGCCACTTTCTGTTTCATAGTAATTTGCCTCTTGAACGGCGGTTGCTGGTCAACGGTTATCCCTTAGGTACTCTCCCTCTCTCTTATTTTTCTGCACTCCTTGCAGCATTAAACACCTGGACCTTCTTGGGTCATCAATTGGTTAACAATGAGGTATAGAATCCTGGAGTCTTGGATGGAATTCGACAGCAATATAACATCCCTTTATTGTTGTCAGGTAAACCTCCAATAAATCCTTTCAACTCGTATTTCTTCATAATGGACCATTTAGTCCACAACAAAATCAACTCTGAAACCTTGAGGGTTAGCTGTCAAGTCGTTTCCTTGTCACGGTCAAATTCCTACTATTCACGTCTCCGTCTCTGGATTTAATTCCCCCTTGGACAATACCACTTTGTCATCAACTTCAATCAGTTCAACCCAATTCATTGGCATATAGCAGCTCCAACACAATGTTCTCTTATGAGAGTGTAACAACTGTCAATTTTCGGAACACATTTAAATAATAAATTACATTTATTATTACATGTTTGCCGTTTATAAAATTTATTTTTAAGCTGACTTATCAAAACAACCCACTAGATCACGTTTTTATTATTCGATCTAAAGCATTGTGATATAAACGGAATTCCTGACAACTTTTTAGTTTTGACCGAGACCCGAAAACAGTCAGAAGGTGACTGAAATGCCCTCGCAAGATTTTAGAAACACAAAAATAATTAAATTATATTTAATTATCACGTTTTATTAAATAAAAATATTTAATAAAATACTTAACAATTTAATTAAAAACGTTTGTTGATAACGCAAATATACGAGTTAAAAAATTATTTCTATTTTTACTTTTGAACGAGACGTAACCGGTTCACCAAATGAATAACAAATATTTTATTAAATGTTATAAAATATTTATGAAATATTATCAAATAAATACTCGTTTTTATCGGAAAAATAATTTGGAAAACAATGGCGCGAGTTTCGTGACTCGAATCGACCGTTAACTAGTTCAAACGGGTCCCGGACCGAAATTTATCAAAACTATCTTAAATATTTACACAATTCACCCTCAAAGTTATTAGGACATGTCACTTTTAATTATAACTTTTCATATATATATAAATTTTACTTATTTTTTTTTTCATCATTTACTCTCTCATAAATACTCTTCACACAATGCAATACTATCTATCTCTCCCCGCCCTTTTTCGGCTGTCCACGACGGCCACATGCGCCGCCGGCCACCATGCGCCGGAAAAGTTTTCCGGCGGAGTTTTTCGGTGAGCTTCAAAAGTCTTCCTATTATCCCGCATCTACCCGACCATCTACACCACTCGCCCCCACTCGCGGTTTTTCCCTCATCCTCCTTTTCAAGATTTATTGATTTCTAGCTTATTCATCATCATTTGTAAGCTTATTCCTAAACCTCTTTTTGATTCCTTGATTATCTTATACTTTTGGTTTAAATCCACGTGTTTGTGTTGTTTTTCAAAAAGAATGAATTACAGTTGTCAAGTTAATGAAATTTTTATATTTCTTTAAATACATAGTGTGATTTAGGCGGGGATGAGTTGATTTTGCGTGTTGAAACATTTTGAGGATGAGAGTTAAATAGTTGGAAGTGTGGATTGATGTTGGATAGTTTTGGGATGAGGTTTAGGATTAGATTAGGCATATGGGTGAAGTTTGAATTGGTTTTGAAAGTGATTTGATAAAATATGCAATCTGTCGAAATGAAAAGTCGGATACAGGATGATAAAAAAAATGTCTTAAGGTATTAAAAAGGCTAGATTATGTAGTATATGATTCCCGGTCGTTTATATATATAGAAGTTAAAAACAGACTTTTAAATGATCTAGTTATTGACCAAATGAAACACGAAACATTTTTCTGCAAAATGGAATGACCTGATCAGCCAGCTAAAATCGGCGCGATTCAGAGCCTTCTGCTCCGAAATCGGATCAAGTATAAAAACACGAAAGTGTCACGGAATGAGATTTTACTTTAAAGTCGGAATCGTTTAGCTTAAAAGTCACAAATGAGAGATGTTTTTACCTCAAAATCGGAAAAATTGATTTGTGATATAACTCTAAAAGGAGCTTCTGTTTGGATTTCTCTAAAACGGGTTTTCGGTCCACTTTTAGGTTGTCTTGAGCATTAACAACCTTGGAGAAAAACATTATAGAGACTCTTATGTATTAACTAGAAACATTAGAATTGTCATGGACATTTTTCGGAAAGGGTTTGATGTTCCTAAAAAAATATATGTTTTAATAATAGTGAAGACTTTAGGAAAATAAGGGGGGGAAACTTAGACGTTTAATTTTACCTTCGGAGCGTCTAGGCGTGAAATGGAATTAACAACTATTAATTTTAGTCAACGTTATTGCTTCGGGTGTCGGGACCTCTGAAAACGGAAAACTTTTTATAAATAGTAACTTTCTGAAAATGGTCAACTTTTAGTTAAGTTGCGTAACGTTTATATAAACCTAATGAGTTCGTAAAGACACGTTTTTGTTAAATAAAGTAAAGCACAAACACATATGGATGTCTATTTCTATTATAAACGTTATATACAACGTTTCGTGATTTACTTCTCGTTCTAAAGCGCGTCTTATAATTAGGTCGCGGTTAGAGTCGTTCGGTTACTTTATTCTCCTCGTTGATTACCGATTCACCGTTTGCTGAGGTGAGTTCATAGTCTCGCATTTTAATCTTTTATAAACCCGCGAGGGGAATACATGCTCTTTTACAAACTTGTATATTTTACTACAGTACAATTACCTTTCAATACTTTGTGAGTTCATAGTCTCGCATTTCAATCTTTTCAATGTTTTATAAACCCGCGAGGGATTACATGCTCGTTTTTCAAAGTGAACTTATTGATGTCTACTACGTAAGCGTTACATGATTATTTTTATAAGCTTGATTTGTTTACTACATGATTTTAGATCGTGAATACCAATATTTGAAACGTGTAATTTTAGACAGATGATTGTTTTTATATTGGCACAAGTGTTTTTCAAAGGTATTGCTATCCAGATTTACTGCCCGCCCCTTGATTATTAATGCCTTAGTTACCTTATTGCCGTGAAGTCCCTATTCTATCTTGAACCGTCAATTATATTATAGTGTGCGTAGTGTTATGGATAGATCTATCGGGACTGACAATTCCCAACTTTCCTTTGGGTTCAATAGTTAATAAGGTGCCATATTAAAATTTAGAGGGGTCCGGGAGGTTGCAAGCATACTATAATACTTTTGTAGGGCATTCAAATCTATTGTTTGAAGTACGTTAAGGCTTCGGTGTCATGAGATTAGTGCAAATAATATTTACTTAGTCTTGATGTATGTGTTTATGTGGTCTAATTACTGTTTTGGTCTTCGGAATATGTACTTAGTTCCACCATTACTTCGATTTGTGGTCCTCTTTTAATACTTCTTGATTTAACTGATCACTACTTGGTTTTTGGATGGGGTATTTCGGAAATAACACATTTTAAATGTTGTTACACTACTTTTCTTCTGAAATATTTCTTAAATTATTTCAATATTGCTTTTCAATTTAAACCTATGAAATTCACCAACATTATTGTTGTCGTTTTAGCATGGATTTTCATGTTTTATTTTTGCTAGTGGATCATTGAGAGAATTAGAGTCGCGCGGATATATATATTTTGGAAGTTATTATCTTGAGTATTATTTGTCAAGAAACGTTTTTGACAATGTTTTCTAATTCATTTTAATGGAACATATTTAACTTTTTTTTTTTTTTTGACATTTTTAATTAAATTGAATGTGGACATTTTTATTAAACGTCTCTTTGATGGTCGGTTTCCGTGAATTGTTTTTTGTGCCTGAAGTAGCACCCAATGTTACCATTCCGCATAGACGTTGTCCTGCATTTTGGGGGTGTTACAGATGGTATCAGAGCTGAAGTCATAGAGAGAACTAGGTCGTTTTCCAAAAACTTTGACATATGACCACGTTTTTTACTTTAGAGTTCTCTCCTTGTTTTATTCGTTTGCCGGGGCGCTTGCTTCAGGTAATTTATATGCTCTCTTTTGTATCTTACTACTATTATATGGAATAACGAGTAATTTAATGCTTGCTTATGATTTCGCTTCTTTCGGTATTTCGGATGGACGCTATTATTTATCTTTATTAGTAGTTATATAAAATATTGATCACTTTGATTATCCGTACTTTCTGATTCTATCATTTACTCTTCGAACACAATGCCGATTACTTTACCACTCCTTTGAGTTGGAACTATTTTTAATATGCTTTGATGTTATAGTTGTTTCGTAATCTATTGTTTGATTTTAGTTTTGTGCCAGCCGATACTTAAGTAGGATGCATTTATATTATCTTATTGAATGAATTAGACGATTCTCTATTTGAATAAAGAAATTATAAATTACCGAACCATTAAGGTTTATAATTTTAATTACCAAGGATTGGGGACGCCTCTTTTTTTAAGTGACAATTATAAATGAGTGGGCTTATGTTATCCGGACATGGCGTGTGTACGTCCGTATGAATCATTCCTTGGCTATGGAATTTCTTCGACTCGTGCTTTGTTATATGGATTTTTTTTTACCGAATGGTATCGACCGCCGCGAATCGATAAATCTAATAGTAACAATCATTAACACTTTAAAGAATTGACGACTTGTTAAATACTTCTGTTCTAAATGGCTTCTATGACAATTTATCCATTCCTCATATCTTTTGCATATATTCTATTGCTTAGACCTTGTTCATTCAATCTTTCGTTGGATACCTCGACGATGACCTAGGTATATCAACTCATCTAATCATAGTAAAACCAAGGACGAATTAAAAAAATTGAGCACGGGACGGCGCTCTCTTAAGGTGGGTTGATGTATACAACTTGTCAATTTTCGGACACACGTTTAAATAATAAAATTACAATTTATTTATTAACATGTTTGCTTTGTTTATAAAATTTATTTTTAAGCTTGACTTATCAAAACAACCCACTAGATCACGTTTTCATTATTCGGACTCTAAAGCAATTTGATGTAAAACGACATTCCTGACAACTTTTAGTTTTGACCGAGACCCAGAAACAGTCAGAAGGTGACTGAAATGCCCTCGCAAGATTTTAGAAACACAAAAATAATTAAATTATATTTAATTATCTCGTTTTATTAAATAAAAATATTTAATAAATTATTAAACAAATTTATTATAAAAGCGTTTGTTGTAACGCAATATAAGATGTTAAAATATTTATTTAATATTTTTCACTTTGAACGTGACGTAACGGTTCACAAATGAACTAACAATATTTTATTAAATGTTATAAAATTATTTATGAATATTATCAAATAAATACTCGTTTTTAGGATAAATATATTTGGAAACAATGGCGCGAAGTTTCGTGGACTGTATCGACCGTTAACTAGTTCATCGGGTCCCGGGACCGAAATTTGTCAAATCTTATCTTAAATATTTACACAATTTACCCTCAAAGTTATTGAGACATGTCACTTTTAATTATAACTTTTCATATATATATAAATTTTACTTATTTTTTTTTATTTTCTCATTTACATCTCATACTACACACAAACAATGACAATTTTACTCACCTCTCTCTCCCCTCCCTTTTTCGGCCAGCCTCTGACGGCCACACTGCCGCAGGCGGCACAATCGGCGTCGTGTCGAAAAAGTTTTTCGGCGGTGTTTTCGGTGAGCCTTCAAAAAGTTTCCTCTTATCCCGATCTAACCGAACAGATCTCCACTCGCCCCCACTCGCGCGTTTTTCCCTCCCCTCCCTTTTCAGATTGATTGATTCTAGCTTATTCATCATAATTTGTAAGCTTATTCCTAAATCTTTTGATTCCTTGATTTTCTTATACTTTTGGTTAAATCCACGTGTTTGTGTTGTTTTTCAAAATGGAAATGAATTAAGTTTCAAAGGTTAATGAAGTTTTTATATTTCTTTAAATACATATTGTGATTTAGGCGGGGATGAGTTGATTTGCGTGTTGCAACAATGATGAGGATGAGATTAGAATAGTTGTAAGTGTGGATTTGATGTTGGATTAGTATTGGATGAGGATTAGGATTAGATTAGGCACTATGGTGAAGTTTGAATTGGTTTTGAAAGTGATTTGATAAAATATGCAATCTGTCCGAATGAACAAGTGGGATACTGGTGATAAAAAATTTCTTAATGTATTAAAATGCTAAGGAATACGGTAGTATATTGATTCCCGTCGTTCTATATATAGAACGTTAAAATCAGACTTAAAATGATCTAGTTATGACCAAATGAAACTCGAAACATTTTTCGGCAAAAATGGAATGACCAGATCAGCAGCTAAATCGGGCAATTCGGAGCCCTTCGGCTCCGAATCGGCTCAAGTATAAAACACGAAAGTTGTCCGGAATGAGATTTTTTCTTTAAAGGTCGACGAACCGTTTAGCTGTAAAAGTAAAAAATGAGAGATTTTTTACCACAATCGAAAAAAATTTGATTTTGTGGGATATACACTATCAAGGTGCTTGTGTTTGGATTTCTAAAACGGGTTTTAGGGCACGAAGCATCAACGGGGCTAAACTCCATTGGGATATTGAATCCATCAACGAGAGATATGTCAGGAAAGTCATTATTGTTGTCTTGGTTAAGAGCAAGCTTGGCTAAAGTATTTGGTGGTGTCCCGTAACCTTGGCATTCAAGTAACCCATTGCAATCACCAGTTTCACATTTCCCTTGGCCATTGGCATCAAAGTTGCAATTGGTTCGTCCCCATATACGAGCTCCAGCCGTCCCAGGGGCTACCGTGAGTTGCCAACTTTGACCAGTTTCAAGACGTCTACCTCCACCAGGCGAGGCAGCGGCCCATACAG
Source organism: Tanacetum coccineum (assembly GCA_026074375.1). NCBI lineage: Eukaryota > Viridiplantae > Streptophyta > Magnoliopsida > Asterales > Asteraceae > Tanacetum > Tanacetum coccineum. The sequence goes on along the minus strand of BQNB010005418.1, from coordinate 28,840 downwards.
TGTATTGACATTGGTTTATGACATCGAAATTGGCTGCTTGTGTGGAAGTGAAACAAAAGATGGTAAGAATGGTGAATGAAATGAGACAGTTTTTGACATGGTAAGCCATGTTTGGTATGTTTCAAGTGTGGATTAGTGTGGTTTTGGTAGAATTGTAGGTAGGGTTTATATAGGGAAGGGTTTGCCATAAGTTAGGCAATAGGCATATAAGTGTGAATATTTTCCACAAAATTATCATAGATCTGTTAATTAGGTTTGAATTGTAAACGGAGAAATTTTGAAGGCTTGGAAATATGATGATAAGACAGAAAATGAAATTTAGAACAGTCAAGAAAAAAAGAAACAACAACAGAAGCTAGTTAGTTATATACGTCTTCTAGATTATACTCATTTTCATTGCAAGTATGCGACGATCACCACGTATTTTATATCTTATCTTAATGATTTCAGCATAATTTCATTACCAGTAATTTATTACTATGTTTCACATAGAGCTACATAAGATTTCCAATTGTAAGATACACTGATACTTCACATATGAAAAACATCTTCTATCTTACTTTAACAGAAGATGTAAGTTTCTCCTTTGACAAAATTATAAAGTTAATGTTAATTTACTGGTATAAAAGACTTTAACGTTGTATAAGATTATCAGTAATTCCCAATTTCCCATCTATATTATTGGCAACAAAGGTGCTACGCAGACTGATCGACACATGCGCATCTTTGAATTGTCATAATGAAAAATGAAAGTTTTGGAAGTATTTCTGTCTAATGGAATTGTCAAAAGCGTATTAGAAAATAGTTACTCCACGTGTCCGAGATATAGTTTTGAGAAAATAAAAAATGAAATCTTAAATTATAAAAGAACAAACTTTAAGTGTGTTATGAATATTGATTAACAATATTAATTGATTAATTGTGTTTATATGAGACTCAATATTTAGAGCACAAGGTATCATTGAGCCATTGTGCTCGTGTCGTGGAAAAATATGTTTTTCTCGCATAACATTAAAATCCACGACAACATCAAAACCCCCCTTTTTCGTTCAATTAGTGTCGTGGTGCAAAAAGTGATGTCATCATGTTAAAAAAGAGGGAAAAAGACAAAAAAATATGGGAAAACACGAGCCACGGTGTGGTTGTGGCGCCGTCGTGCTAGCGTTTTCCGAGACCATTTGGGCTCGCCGTGACAGATTGTGACACGAAAACTCCGGTGTGGTTGTGGCTGAGTCGGGTGGCGTTCTCTCGGATTATTTTCTCGAAAACGCACCGTACCTTATGCTATTATACTAATGACTAGCGTAACACTTGAGCTTGGGTCTAAAAAATAGTTCCAACTCTACAACAAGTCCACTAACAGCCCATCACAGTTGCAGTGCGAGTAGAACGATCACTCAGGTTATTTCGAAATTCTGCAAATAAAGCAGACAGTACTTGTAGATTCACTAATTATTTGCTTTTTGACATCAAAATACTCAAATTGTGGTACGATTTATGGATTCTGGTAGTGGGTTGTGAATTTGATTCGGATGATATCTGTTGTAAATAATTGGTTATTTGATTGAATTGTTAATGTTTTTGTTGATTAAATAGTTTGGTTATGGTGACGAGAAAAAGTGTTTCACTGTTGGTGCATTTTATTGTAATTGCCTTTAACGCTAGTTTTCTTTTCCATTGTTATTTTTGCAACCTCAAAAGGAAGACTACCATAAATGTGAATTTATTGTTTATGATTCAGGCAGTTCGTGAATGGGTGGCACCTAGGGGTGTCAGTAGGGTCGGGTTGACCTGACCCGAACCCAAACCCGAACCCGATAAGGCTTATCGGGTCGGGTTAAATCGGGTTGAAAAATATTGTCGGGTTGTTTTGACCGAACCCGATAACCCGATAGTGTTATCGGGTCGGGTTAAATTATTTTTCTTGTCGGGTTATCAGGTCAACCCGATAAGACCCGAAATATGCTATTTAGTACTTCACTAGATCACCTGAATGCCTCATGTGTCAACATAACTTCGAGCCATAGGTGTCCTCAGACGAAGAAGAGATGTTTAAAAAGTTGTTTGGTCCAGTCTTGATAATAATTAATGCATCAAATAGGATTACAAAGATCATAAATTAATATATATACAATCTATGTTACAATCAGTAAGATGGACATTGTCAATATTTTGAATCATTATTACAAAGAATTGTTACTTAATTGTTTGTATTTAAGAATTGCAGTAGTTATGGAGTACTTGGTGAAGATTAGCAAAAAGGCATGTATTCTAGAGCTTAAACGAAGACATTTGAAGATTACTGTTCTTACATCCAATATGTTGTATCCATCGAGGAATATACGGCGTATCTGTTCATGCACTTCACTAAAGACCACAAAGGAACAAGATCCAATACGCCGTATCCAAAGAAGACCAATACGCTGTATTCAAGCTATGGAAATAAAATATTTTGGAAGATATCGAACGTGGTCCCTAATCCAAGAAACCCTCGATACGCCGTATTGACCTCAGTCAATACGCCGTATCGACCTTATTCTAGACCTTAAAAATAGAAAACCTAAAAATGGGTTTTCAGTATGCTAAATCATATTTTCGATATCTAAACCATAAAAGTCGATTTTCAGAAGAGAAGAAGAGCAGAAGAGGTCTTGCAACGTAATTAATTCCATAGGAAATAACTTGTAATCTGTTATACTCTTGTAATCGTTCAACTGTTGGTATCATTCTTTAACTCGGTTAGTTTACCTTGGCTAAATTATTACTTTTGTATTGATTATGACGTTTGAAGGCTAATACCTTCGGGTATTAGCCATTATTATGAAGATCTGAATGTTTGGTTTGTTAATCTCGATTGCTTAATTTATCGTTGATTGCTTGTTTATGTTTATTAGTTTATACTTGTTTACGTGCTTTTGTATGAGACCTATCATTCAACTGGATCTAGTGATACAAACCAAGTAATCTAGATGCCGGGATGGCTCTTCATATAGTGATTTATACATCTAGACCAATATGATCACGAATAATAACCTATATTTGCCCTTAGATTGTGAGCTTAGTTGGACCGGCAGGTAAACCTTGGGATCAACGAGTACGTTCTCAATTAATTGGTAAAGACTTGGTTAGTGAACTACTAGTGTATGATTTGCTTTAAGCAGTAAGTGGGTAAAGTCTTTATGAGCTAGGGTTTAACAAGATCACCATTGCTTTAATACCTTAGATAGATTATAATAAGCAAATAAGGATGCTTTATGCGGATACGTTTAATTGTGACAGAATTCTTTGTATCTAGGTCTTAGGAAGAAGTACTGCCTAAGTCTTAAGAATGATATGCCGCCTCGAGATAAGTAATCATTGCACTATATAAACAAATCAATGTTCTGATTAGATTAATAATGGTTAATACAGTTTTCTTATATTTGGCTAGACCGCTCTTTTATCTTCTGTTAATTTGCTTGCGTGTGTTTTAGTGTCTTAAGTTGATTTTAGTCACCACAAAACCCGTGCTAGTCTCTCAGGCTGAAAACCCCCCTTATCCGTTAGATTTAGGATTAACATAGGTTTAGCATAGGTTTAACATAGAATATAATTAACTTAGTTTAGATAACCAAAATATTAATAAATTGAAATATTGTTTCTCGCTCTTAGTGATCGACACCCTACTTACCACGAAACTCTCATCGACCGAGTACACTGCATGTTAAAGTGTTGTTTTTGGCAAAGTCGACAAAATATAAATTTAAAACTTGAAATCATAAAATCACACACCTTACTACAACACATCAGCCCCGCAGATGGCGTCGTGTTTAAGTATTGTGTTTAAAACAAAGATTATGGTAAGTTTATGGTGTACGATTAGGCTAGTCATATGTTCGGTTTTCTTTGAGTGGTAAAAACGTCAAGCTAGGAGTGTTTATCTAAAGATGGGGTAACACTCACATAAAACTGAGGTTTAGTATGTGTAAATGGAGAAGATGAATGTCACACCCCCAGACGGGGCCTGGACGGAATACATGTCCGAGGGCGTGACGTCATCATAATCCGAACACAAGGCACAAGAGAACGACCACTAATGGACGTTTTGAAAATCATAACTCGTTGCATTGTTTAAAATAGTTAAAGTTTTACATAGGCCCAACGATAATATGCGGAAGCGAATAAAAGGTTTTAAAGTTTGACAACGATGTTAATTATAGATAATAATAGCTTTTGAAACCGGTCCAATGCAAGGCAGCACCATAAAGCAAGGAAAGACATCTATAGCTAAGCACCTGAGAAAAACATGCTGAAACGGTCAACATAAAGTTGAGTGAATTCATAGGTTTAAATTTAATATTAAAGGTGGACCACAAGTTCATAGTAATACTGCTTCAATCACAGTATTATGAAAAGTGTTTAGTAACCAGAAACGTACAACCAAAGTAGTATGGACCACAAGACTTCAAACGTATGTGACAGTTATAGGAGATATAACTTCACATAAAATGGGGTGGGTATTTACGTTGCGCTAAGCTCATGACACCGAAGCTAATTACGTTTATAGCATAGTATATTGCTAGGTTGAAACAAGCCCCCGAGGTAACTGACCAAGACTACCTTCTTAAGTTTCGACATGGTATATATCCGTTTATCGGGAGCCCCGTGGGTAGTGAGCGCTACTCACCCGGATAGGGATAATTAGTCCCAATAGATCTATTTATAACACTCGCGCTCCCTCGACCGGTCCTCCAGTCAAGAGATTGACGGTTCATGATAAGTGGGGCAGTAGTGGTCTAAACGCTTAACTTAGGCAACACGTAAACAGGGATATCTCACGCAAGTACTTGTGTCCAGTAAAAACAACCAACGTTTCTGTAAAAGCTTAAAGTACTTATATCCATAAGTAAAAACGAGTGTGATATCAATCATGTAACAAGTTTGAGATCAACGTATACGAGTTTGAAATTCAGTGAAGTAATCGAGTTTGTAAACAAGCATGTTTCTCACCCCAAAAGTAATAAGGTAAATATAAAACAAGTAAAACATGGGGCTATGAACTCACCTTGATGTTGAAGAACAATCAGTAGAAATGCAATAATAAGCAAAGCACGACGAAAATCAGATGATGTTTGAATATGACTAAATTATGATTGGTTGTCTATTTCTACAAGTTAAATATGCAAAAACGATTAAATAAAACCTAAAAACGAAAGCTATATAACTTAAAACCTAAAACGGGCACGAAAAACGAGGGCTAAAAACCTAAATTTTGCAATTTAAACCCTAAAACAAATTTAAAAGCTAAAATAGATTCTAAATGACAAATAACGAAGTTTAAAAAAAACTAGACTAAAAACTGAGGTCGTTTGACCCAAAAACGAGTCAAGACAAGAACGGGAACGAATCCCGTTCTTTAAAAAGTAAATTTTTGAAAAATTAATCCTACAGAAACTTTTTTATTTTTCCTACAAAATATATGAAAAAAGAAAATTTTAGAAAAAAGATTTATATTTTTCTGATTAATATTTTATTTTTTATGATTTTTTTAAGATTTAATTGATTAAAAACTATAAAAATAATCCTAGAGCTAAAAATATTAACCTAAAATTTTTATAAAAATTACACTAAGTGGAGAAAAAGTGCAGAAATTTAACAAAATTAAAAGCCCCAAATTTTATTTAATGGTTAAAGCTTAATTAAACTAATTAAAAACTAAAAGCTATAATAATATTTAAACTAAAACTAACAAGGACTAACAATGGACTAACGACAGGGACTATTTGTGACAAAAGACCAAAATTAATTTTTTTTTCCTACCCTGAACCCAAATTCCGTTTTTAGTCCAAGTCCCCCAAAAGGGCTGATTTTAAAAAGTCGTTTTTAGCCAAAACGCAAAACACGAAAGTTGTTCACAACATGTTTTTGAGCAACTTTAACAAAGACACCTTATAAAAATAAGCACTCAATAAGCCAAAAAGGGCTTAATAGCTGCTGATTGCAGAAAGTGTGCATTTGTTTTGTTTTTAAAGTATTTTGGACACTACAAACTCAAAATAAGCTCAAATTCAAAAAGGAAGATGTTTTTAGAAAGCATATATTTGCTTAACTGATTCCAAAAATCTTTTTCAACCAAACATAACTTAACTTAACTCAATTTGCATCAAAAGTAGTAAACTCCAAAATTTTCCTAAATAAGCCAAAATGAAAATAAGCTAAAATCACCAATAAGCCAAACTGAAAAGTGGGCTTTTGGAAACTAAGCCTCACTAAATGAGTCCCTTATTAAGCCCACCTATTCAATTTTTTAAATTAGCCACTGAAATAAGCACAAATAAGCACAAATGACTACACTACTATTTTTTAGATTCATAATGAGATAAGCACTTTTTAAGACCTAAAATAATCTACTGAAATAAGCTCAAAACTCTAAACAAACCTCACACAGATATAGTTCACCCTCCAATGAGCATATGTCTCAAAAAATCATAACCTCAACTTAATCTAACTAATCCTAAAAGTGATATCAAAAATGGGTAAAAACTGAACCGTAAATAGGAAATTTTATACATTTTTGACCCATTATGGTCTTAACCCAAACACCCCTTTAATTATTGAAAATTGCATTTCTAAGTGCTGTTATAATACTTTCCAAAGACCAGGAACTTTCCCAAAAGACTAGGAAACAAATCTAAATCTTACTACCATCAGAACTGTGTACTACCAGTAAGGAACTTAGACTGCCAGTAGGAACAGTAAACTAGAAATACCATATTCCTAAACATGACATCAACAAAAGATAATCACACATCAATATTAAGCACAAATAAGCACAAGACAGTAGCAAATAAGCACTAAAATAAGCAAATCAAAAATCCAACAGTTTACAAAAGCTAAAAGTGACAGTTTTGAAGAAAACTTGCACAATTAGATTCTAAACTACAAGATCTTGGATTTTTAGCATAAAACATGACTAATAAGTAAAATTATACACATTCCAAACAGACAAATATCAAGAATAATATAAATGTAGCATAAATTAAGCAGTAAAATAATCAAAAGCAAGTAAATAATCTAAAATGAAGAAAAGAAACTTAACAAATTCTCATTGCTCTAAACAAGGGCAAATAAGCTCTTTAAGAGCTTTGTCTACAAGCTCCAGCTTATCAAAGATAAGCTGGTAATGTCCATAAGCCCTTCCATAATTGGCTTATCTTCCAAAAAGTAAGCTGTGGTAATTGAGGGTGCGACTCTTTTATTTTTTATTATTAGAATTTTTCTAACTTAACTTTTAGTTAACTCAGTGAAGAAAGCTTATAAATAAGCAATTCTAAAGCTTTTTACCACCTCACTTTAACCAATATAACAACTTAACATTGAGATTAAAGATTTGAAATCTAACTTAATACCTCAAAATTCATTAAACTTTAAAATTGATACAATGCTGAAAGAAAGAGTTTATTAAAGCTGAAAATAAAGTAAAATGACTTAATGAAAAATTACAAATTAAACTAAATTAAGCTAAATGCCCTTAAGGGCTTTACAAAATGGTACCATTTAAAGCGAATTCTTCTTTTCTTGGCTTGCAGCTGTGCTTTTCTTGTGAGAGCCTCTAAATGTGTGTATTTTGTGTGAGAGTCATTCAAAAGCTAATCTTACCATCCAATCAACTTGTGCTTCGTTGAGTCCCATCTAAGTCCCCCCCCCCACGTTCGAAGAAGCTTGGGGAGTGTAGGGATTGCCAACTTGGCAATCTTATAGCTGGGGTGAGTTTAGTGAGGGGGAGGAGAGGGATTATCCAGGGTTTAATGGGGTTGCAGGGTAAAAGGATGGAAAGGTAAAAGATGTACAGTACTTGGGTTTTGGGAATGGTGGGAAAGAGTATTATAAGGGATAGGGAAATTTGCTTGGGTGTTTGGCAAATTAGGTCCCCCAAGTCGTATAGTAGTTTTCATCCATGGTCCTTGTGTAAAATAGAGCTTGAGGGGTTTGGCAAGAAAGCCCCCTCAACTCATATATGTCTTTTGCAAACATAGTCCTTGTGTAATACAAGTATGGGGACTTGGCAGATTATGTCCCTCTACTTGTATTTTGAATTAATTGCAAATTCCACCCTTGTAGTCTTTTTCTTCTTGTAATACACTTAGGGATTTGGCATTTTTGGTCCCTCAAGTTGTATTTTCTGCTTCAGTTTCTCGGAGCTGACTTTGACTCTGTCGGGGTTGACTTTGACTTTGACTATTTGACTTTTCTGTTGACTTTTTGGCTTTGATTTTACTTCGTCTTCTCACACTTTTCCATTCCGTGCTCAGTTTTGTCGTTTTTGGCTTTGTTTTTCGTCCTTTTGTGAGATATCCGTTTCCTGCACAACACAAATGCAAAACAAACATATATTTGGCAGTTTTCGTCTGTTTTTGGTCATTTAGGCTCGTTTTATTGGACATAAAATATGTGTAATTGAGCACATATTAAAATCCCCCATACTAAGATATTGTCGTGTCCTCACGCAATGTTATGAAGTAAACACTCAAGAAACCAAGAATCTTAATCTCCCTCGATTAATCACCTCGAAAATACGTAAGTATCGCCAAGTGAAGAACTAAAAGAATCAAATAGCTTCGACAAGTCCCGTTTTCACCATTTTTTATATGTACACTAACTATCCCTAATATTTTTGGATTTTTCTTTTTCTTTACTTAACTACCCCCTGTTTGACTTTCCTAGTATTTTTCAACACAGTGTGATCATAGAATGAGAACGCCCATAGAAATGGATCTATGGATGTCCGAATGGATAAATTCTCGTCCCCGATTTTTCACTAGACCCAAGCTAAGCAAAAAACGAAATACCGTTAAGTAACAAGTAAAGATGCTAACACAAATTTATAACTATGACTTGTAAATTTCGCTCCCAACAATTATTCCAATTAGTGTGATTGTGCTTGAATTTTTATTAACTTTTGGGATCGACAATTTAGAAAGTATAGTATAGTTTACGTGCATAACGATGATTTTCTGAAGAAAATCTGGGAAAGACTATATCACCCACAACCAGCATATTCTCCATATAGATCCCAGCCGATTTTGACTTAGGTTATCAGGTTGAGACCCCACAAAGAATGTTCGCAATGTAATAGCGGGATACTCCACCCCATGTTAGCTGAATTTCTAGATTACCGCAAAAGAAACAACACTTACTCAAAGCACGAAACATCAAAAATTTAATATCTCATTGTGCGATTATTTCCATGTTACGACCTTTCTTCACGGAACTACCCAGCCTCATCAGCTAAGTGCCAGAGTTTTTTACACCCCACGGAGAATAACTTTAATCGAAATAATCTACCAACGGCAACCAACAACTTTTGAAGTCTTAAAGCAAGTTATTCTTAGTTCAAAATTATACTTGAGTTTAGAAAAAGAAATCTTAACCATTAAATTTTCATTTATTGCTATATACTAGATGTTTACCCGTCATCAATTTACATGACTACAAACATCGGCCACGCCTCCGAAAATGCGTGACTTATGTCTGACGACAGTTTCATATTGATAACACCTACAGATTTATTAACTTACTATGGGCCTTGTTTTGAAGACTGCAACATCAGTTTTGAGCCGGCAAGATGCAGTAAACCTTTATCAGCCCACAGTTTATATTAATTATTTTTTTTCATCATATATATATATTTTTTTTAATTTTTTTTTGCAACATATTTTCCGTAATAGAGAAAATTTCGTTTTAGAAACTCAAGTATAAAGCTGAACTAAGATGAATATTTTTGTTTCCGAAAGAGCTTCTTTTTAGAAAATGTCGGTTTAAAGTTAAAGCAAAATTAAGCACGTTTATTAGTTAGGTTAAGAGCTTCTGGGAGAAAAAGCGACAAGTTACACTTATAAGCTTTTAAGATTTCCAAATAATCCTTGTTTAGCATCCTACTTGTAAATAACACTATCATTTTTCGTTCTTCGCAAATTTAAAATTCCTAATAAAAGGATCCGCGAATGCTTAGCCTAATAAACTTTCGTTTATTAAATGGTTAAGGGACAAAGCTAGGGCTCAACACGCCCGATCGAGTCAAAATTTATTCTCATTCTACCCATTGGGAAAGTCAAAACTGTGACAAAACACTTATTTTATTTTTGAAAATTTTAAATTTTTTCATTTTTTTGGTATTTTTGCAAAAAATTTGGTGGTAAAAACGGGATTACGTGATAACAACGGCTGCAGGCAAAAATCAAATCGAAGATCCCCCCCCCCCCCATACTAGAACTAAACATCGTCCTCGATGTTTTAAAAGGGGTACCTACGTAAATCTAAGGCCGTTTATTAAGTGTGCCAAAAGATAAAACGTTAGTCGATTAGATTAGGATATCGGATTCCCTAAATGAAGCTGAGGATGTGAAGCTCGGGTGATAAAACCGAAAGTCTTCACAATCTAGGAAATCCTGGACAATAAACCACAAAACATACAAACACGAATAATAAAAGAGGCGAGCCTCATCACAACACAAAACACTTATTAGCATAAAGAAAGAAGATTGGACTGTATAAGCAAGGTTGCCACCCACGAAGCAACTTGTTTTTGGTTAACACGAGTCACACGCTCGACTACGAACACGAATTCAATTGGTCCATGGGGAAGCAAGTGGATAGGTTTAAATCATCATCGGACTATCATGCAAGCGGGTTTGGATAAAAATAGAATTTTTATGAAAGTTCCACTCCGATGAGAACATTCCGGCATAAAAGAATGATAAATTAAGATTCCGGGATCAAAAAGTGTATCCTCATTCCAGTTGAGAGAAGATATGGAGATAACGGGATATGTTAGAAAAGCAAAGAAAGATCCATACAACATAAGCAAGAGAGAGATTGGTCATACCACAAATGGTACATTCACATTAGTTGTAGACACATTCTTACGAATCCCGAGGTCAATAGAAGTCAAATCTCCCAGATCGGGCTCAATCTTAAATTTGAAACATTCAAGTTCCGGGAGAGGCATGATGTGAGTGAGTTCATCGGCGAACTCCTCATGATTAAAGTCACTCCTATCGGCAGGAGGAAACTGATCATTCGAAAGAATCAAAGACAAAACGAATCATATTGAGAAAAATCAACTGAGTAGTTGTACAGCCCACTAACTCATTTCTTTAAAAATGATCGTTATCAACGAAGAAAGCTTATAATCCGGAAGAGATAAATCAAACGAGTAGTGGGACTGCCACTCTAAATCTCTTCTAGAATTAAAAGCGAAAAGTTTCAGATTCGGGAATATGAATTAATCAAAGGTGTATCTCCTCCAAGAAAAGATTAGAAAATGTGGAGGTAGACTTGATCACAACTACGGAAGATGGAGTGGGATTATCTCTTAATGCATCGATCTTAGCAATAAGAAGATTGACATTCAACAATTTTTCGACAGAACGGATATCGTCTTTGTTGTATAAAAGAATATCATCAACAACCTCTCAACCACCGGTTCACCTATCTCCACCACTCTAAGTTAAGCTGATCTCAACATCGGGAGGTGATGCCTTGACATAATCGATTCCTCGACCGTAAGGGAGAATCGTCAACACTTGAAGTAATACATCGTCGTAATTGACAACAATCTCAGAATGTTGCATTTTGAGAGCATTAAGAAGGTGTATTTTCACAAAGAGGCACATCACACATTTGGTCGGGAATACCCTCGGACTCACTTGGGATTGGGACAAGGTTCTCAACACTAGACTTTATTACTTCGTCTGATTCCGTTGCTGGAATAGTGTCAAGATGCTCGTCCCCCATACTTAGAGAGTTATCGGGTTCCTCGATTGGTAAAACGGGTGTGATTGCAATGGTATCGTCTTCGTCATCATCATAGCAAATGGGAATCTTCCAATATTGATCTTTAGACGCTTGCTCTTCCGCAATTCGCTTTTCTTCTTCCTTCTTTTGTATAGCTTGACCAACCAAATCACATAAGGTTGTCATTTGTTCCATAAGCTTATTACTAGAATTGAGAAGCTCATTTTGGGAATTGAGAAACTCATTTTGGGAATTAAGAAGCTCATTTTGGGAATTGAAGATTGGATGATTGACGGTATATTGCGGGGGTTGAACTTGGTCAAAACCAAAAGAATTTGAATCATAGCAAGAATTTTGCTCATGATAATAGTTCTTCATTCATTGTGACATTGGAAGGTTCATGAGGACCCCTAGCAATTTTCACAGGACAAAAGATATTGTTTGTGGAAAACTCGGTGAAGTTTGTGAAAAATAAAATCAAAGGTGGATGAATTGAAACATGGGTCCTGATTGTAGACAAACGGGACTTGAGGTGGACAATCGTAACCGTAATGAGAATCGTTCCCACATAACTCACAAGAGTATGGCACGTATTGGGATTGTGGAGGATGGTTTGCAACACTTGGAGAATCGTTAGAAGAGTACGGAGTTGAAACATTGATTGGTGTTCCATTTCCAACTTTACAATAAAAACAAACTCCATCGTATTCATTGCACCCACATTGTTGGCATGTACGAAACAGACATTGTTGTTGCAAACTTTGCAAGTTTTGTAGGGGCTCACTAATGGTTTGAGTGTTGCATGGTTCCGGATTAGAGATAATCGGAACTTTCGTTGGACAATTATAGCTAAATGAGCACCTTTCCCACAAGACTTACAAGTGCATTGTTGACAAAAGATTCCATCTAACGAATCACCGCACTCATGACAACAATGGTCGATTTGTGGAGGACTTGGTGAAAATTTCAACCGGTCCGTTTGACAACGATTGGCTCTCGAGGAGCATTAACAACGTTGGTATTGTCGTCGGATGAACCTGGAATGATAATCTTTGAAGTGGTTTTTGAAAAACTTCCTCCAATGTCTTTCGTATTAGAGCACATTCTCGACAATATAGACCACGAACCAAGTCTCCACAATCGAAACAAAATTTTTCAATAATTATGGGTTGTTCAGATGATTCGGGTATTGGAACAAGAACCTTGTCTTCAAGACCCTCTTTTGAACAACAAAAGTCTGCAGTGTAACAAGCTCCACAAGACGAGCATTCTTTAATCGCGCGAATGGGATTTAAACGATAGTCGAATGACGCCATAAGAATTAAACATATAGAGGGATAAGAAAAGAATTAAATGATATGAAGAAAAAGGAGAATATTTTTGGTTTTTCAATTAATTCACAATTTATTTTAACGGACAAAACGATAAGACAACTTAAACCACTAATCGAACTTACTTCACGGTAGCTCTCAAAATGAAAAACGCACAAGCGAGCGGAGGAGTAGGAATAGCGCGAAGCTTATTTCTCCTTTCGGGTCGTAGTTCGTTGGAACGACCCTCCTTATACCCACCTTTTAGTTTGTTAATCAAATCGAGGTGAGCCGTACTTCGTAAGCGACACAAATGGCAAGTTTTTAAATCTTTTGTTCGAGTTGGGAACCAACAAGTTCACCGGAATTTATTATGATAATACCTCAATTGAGAATATTATATTTTGGTATTTTTACCAATTTGTGAATTTTATTTCTTTTTATGGACAATGTTTTTATATTTTTGGTTTTTCTTTTGCTTTTATATGATAATTATACTAATAAAAGAAAATAAAAAATATTTTTGTATTTTTTATATTTTTATAAAAATAGAAGAAAATATTCACAAATTCAAACACAAATTGTCAAACGTAGCGATAATCGTTTTCACAGCCTCCCCGGCAGCGGCGCCAAAAATTGATTCGTTGATAATATATATATATATATAATATATAAGCAAACACTCAACCAATTACCTTTACACAAGGAATGGTCAAAAGTTTACTAAAATAAAATATATTACTTAGCCGAAGTATGATTCCCGGGTCGTTTGGTCCCAACGAGGCTTGAATGGAAAATCGAATGACGAATTGATGATTGATGTTTGAATATGACAAAGGTGAGATTGGTTTTCTATTTCTACAAGTTAAATATGCAAAAACAATTAAATAAAACCTAAAAAACGAAAGCTATATGACTTAAAACCTAAAACGGGCACGAAAAACAAGGGGTAAAAACCTAAATTTTGCAAATTAAACCCTAAAGCAAATTAAAAGCTAAATAGATTCTAAATGACAAATAACGAAGTTTAAAAAAAAAAACCCCCCCTTAGACTAAAAACGGAGGTCGTTTGACCCAAAAACGAGTCAAGACAAGAACGGGAACGAATCCCGTTCTTTAAAAAGTAAATTTTTGAAAAATTAATCCTACAGAAACTTTTTTATTTTTCCTACAAAATATATGAAAAAAGAAAATTTTAGAAAAAAGATTTATATTTTTCTGATTAATATTTTATTTTTTATGATTTTTTTAAGATTTAAATGATTAAAAACTATAAAAATAATCCTAGAGCTAAAAATATTAACCTAAAATTTTTATAAAAATTACACAAGGTGGTAGAAAAAGTGCAGAATTTAACAAAATTAAAAGCCCCAAATTTTATCTAATGGTTAAAGCTTAATTAAACTAATTAAAACTAAACCTAACTAATATTTAAACTAAAACTAACAAGGACTAACAATGGACTAACGACAGGGACTATTTGTGACAAAAGACCAAAATTAATTTTTTTTTCCTACCCTGAACCCAAATCCCGTTTTTAGTCCAAGTCCCCAAAAAGGGCTGATTTTAAAAAGTCGTTTTTAGCCAAAACGCAAAACACGAAAGTTGTTCATGACATGTTTTTAAGCAACTTTAACAAAGGCACCTTATAAAAATAAGCACTCAATAAGCCAAAAAAGGGCTTAATAGCTGCTGTTGCAGAAAGTGTGCATTTGTTTTGATTTTTGGTATTTTGGACACTACAAACTCAAAATAAGCTCAAATTCAAAAAGAGAGATTTTTTAAGAAAGCCTTATATGTTGCTTTAATCATGATTCCCAAATCTTTTTCAACCAAAAAACCCAGACAACTTAACTTAACTCAATTTGCATCAAAAAGTAGTAAACTCCAAAATTTTCCTAAATAAGCCAAAATAAAATAAGCTAAAATCACCAATACGCCAAACTGAAAAGTTAGGCTATTTGAAAAAAGCTCACTAATGAGTCCCTTAGTAAGCCCACCTATTCCAATTTATTCCTTTTTTTTTATTTTTTTTTAAATAAGCCACTGAACTAAAGCACAATAAGCACAAAATGACTACACACTATATTTTAGATTTTAATGAGAATAAGACTTTTTCATGACCAAAAAAATCTACTGAAATAAGCTCAAAAACCTTTAAACAAACCTCAAACAGATTTAGTTCACCCTCCTATGAGCTTTTCTCAAAAAATCATAACCTAAAAACTTAATCTAACTAACCTAAAAGGAGATCAAAAATTGTAAAACTGAACCGTAAATAGGAAATTTTAGACATTTTTGACCCATTTTGGGTCTTAACCCAAACACCCCTTTAAGTATTGAAATGGCTTTTTAAGGCTGTTTTAATACTTTCCAAAAGACCAGGACTTTCCAAAAGACCAGGAAGACTAAATCTAAATCTTACTACCAGTAGGAACTTTGTACTACCAGTAGGAACTTTGTACTGCCAGTAGGAACAGTAGGAACTAGAAATTCATAATTCCTAACAGGGACTCAACAAAAGATAATCACACATCAATATTAAGCACAAATAAGCACAAGACAGTAGCAAATAAGCACTAAAATAAGCAAATTAAAAATCCAACAGTTTACAAAAGCTAAAAGTGACAGTTTTGAAGAAAACTTGCACAATTAGATTCTAAACTACAAGACTTGGATTTTAAGCATTAAACATGACTAATAAGCATAAATAAGCACATTCAAACAGACAATAAGCATAAATAAGCAGTAAATAAGCAAATGCAAGTAAATAAGCTAAAATGAAGAAAAGAGGACTTACAAAGCCCTTTGCTCTAAACAAGGGCAAATAAGCTCTTTAAGAGCTTTGTCTACAAGCTCCAGCTTATCAAAGATAAGCTGGTAATGTCCATAAGCCCTTCCATAATTGGCTTATCTTCCAAAAAGTAAGCTGTGGTAATTGAGGGTGGACTTTTTTTTTTGATTTTTGAATTTTCTACTTAACTTTTTAGTTTACTCAGTGAAGAAAGCTTATAAATAAGCTATTCTAAGAGCTTTTTAACCTCACTTTAACACAATTTAACAACTTAACACTTGGAGTTTAAAGATTGAAATCTAACTTAAATACCTCAAAATTTCATTAAACTTTAAAATTGATACAATGCTGAAAGAAAAAGTTTAATAAGCTGAAAATAAGTAAAGTGACTTAATGAAGATTACAAGTAAACTAAGATTAAGCTAAGATGCCCTTAAGGCTTACAAAATGGTCCTATTTATAGCCGAATTCTTCTTTTCTTGGTCTTGCAGCTGTGCTTTTCTTGTGAGAGCTTCAAAGGGTGTGTTAGTTGTGTGAGAGTCTTCCAAAAGCTAATCTTAGCCATCCAAATCAACTTGTGCTTCTTTTGAGTCCATCTAAGCCGTCGAATTAAGCTTGGGGAGTGGTGGGATTGCCAACTTGGCAATCTTATTAGTTGTGTTGATTATAGTGGAGGGGGAGGAGCTGGAATATCTATGGTTTATGGTTTGCAGGGTAAAAGGATGGAAAGGTAAAAGATGTACAGTACTTGGGTTTTGGGAATGGTGGGAAAGAGTATTATAAGGGACAGGGAAATTTGCTTGGGTGTTTGGCAAATTAGGTCCCCCAAGAGTATAGGGATTTGCTCATCATGGTCCTTGTGGTTAAATGAGTTTGAGGGTTTGGCAAGAAAGCCCCCTCAACTCATATATGTCTTTGCAAACATAGTCCTTGTGTAATACAAGTATGGGGGACTGGCAGTTATGTCCCTCAACTTGTAATTTTTAATTAATGCAAATTCCACCCTTTAGTGATTTTCTCTTGTAATACACTTAGGGAAATGTCATTTTTGGTCCCTCAAGTTGTATTTCTTGCTTTCATTATCGGAGCAGACTTTGACTATGTACGGGTTGACTTGACTTTGACTATTTGACTTTCTTTTGACTTTTTTGGCTTTGATTTTACTTCGTCTTCTCACACTTTTCCATTCCGTGCTCAGTTTTGTCCGTTTTTGGCTTTGTTTTTCGTCCTTTTGTAAGATATCCATTTCCTGCACAACACAAATGCAAAACAAACATATATTTGGCAGTTTTCGTCTGTTTTTGGTCATTTAGGCTCGTTTTATTGGACATAAAATATGTGTAATTAAGCACATATTACACGTAAACAGGGGAAAAAAAAAAAAATTTTTTTTTTTTAATCCCTCCCCCACCCCGCAGTACTGTGTCCATAAAAACAACCAACTTTTGTAAAAGCTTAAAGTACTTTATATCCCATAAGTAAAAACAGATTGATATATCAATCATGTAACAAGTTTTTGTAATCAACGTATACAACAGTGGTTTTGAAAATACAGTGAAGTAATCGAGTTTGTAAACAAGCATGTTTCTCACCCCAAAAGTAATAAGGTAAATATAAAACAAGTAAAACGTGGGGCTATGAACTCACCTTGATGTTGCAGAGCAACTAGCAGAAATGCAAATAATAAGCACATCACAAACGGAGAACGGAACGGCTCGACCAAGAAGATGAAGCTTAATTTAACAGTTATATCCCACTTGTTTAGGATGATGAATTTGGGTTTCCGATGGATGAGTACATCAACACGTCGCGTTGATAAAGGAGTTGGATTACAAGTTGGATGAGTTTGGTGGTTGGTTAAATAAAATAAATCGAAAAACAAACGCCAAGTGTGTAATATATTCCGTATATATTACATTTGAAAAAAAGAAACAATTATATAACTCAGATGGTGAATTACATAATAAAGACAAGCATCCAAAAGGAAAAGTCGTAGTATATAATATCTTAAAAGAATTATATAAGAAACATGAGAAAAATAATTGGAACAAAATAATTTGACACGTTTTCGGAAATCACTACTTTAATAAATATAATGTTCTTTGGCAAAAAAAAAGCGTATCGTTTTAATGTTACTAACTAGTCAACGATGTTTCTAAAGTTTTTACAAAAACAGTTATGACTTTATTTTCTAATCGGGGATTTATAAAATAATATTTTATTTTCTTGACGGGTCGTAACCAAAATAGTTGTCTCATTTGTAAAATTATAGATTTCGTTTGTTGTCGAGTTATTGTATAATTATAATTTAAAAATATCTTTAAACTATAATTTGGTCGTATTTATCGATTTTCAAAGATAATAAAAACCGTAGCGAAAAATACTAAGTATAGAAATTTACCAAAATTTCGGCATGACCTATTCGTTTATAAAACGTTTCCATTTTTACCAAAATCAACGTTTTCTCATTTTCAATCAATCCGTGTTGCAATATACGCGCATGTTTCAATATATACATATAAACAAAATCATAAGGTAATAAAATAAATAAAACCAACACACCCAACTACTTAAACCAAACACTCCTTAACTACTAAACCAAACGCTCCTTAACTGCTGCTAAACAGTGAACCAAACACCCCTTTAAACGCAGATCCAAACGCCCCTGCAAGGCAGTTTTTACACATAAACAAACACACCGATTTGGGGTTTTTTTTATTAACCCAAACGCACCCTAATGATGCTGCTGTTAAAACAGCGCGACAAACGCACCCATATTGTTGTTTTAACCCCAGAAACAAACACCCCTTTAGGGCTGTTAAAACCAAAACCAAACACACCCGAAGGCTGTTTTACACAGCCAAACGCACCCTTGGTGCCGATATGAAAACCAAACGCACCCTTGTGGTGGTTGCTGGTGACGGTAGGGATGGCGTGGAGGTGGCTGTGGTGGCAGCAGTGGTGGTGAAGGTGGCGTGGTGGAGGTGGTTGGTGACGTGCGACAGCGGAGAGGGTGGCTGTTGTGGTGGTGATGTTGTTGTGGTGTCGGTGGTAGTGGTGTGATGACAACGGCGATGAAAAGAGAGTGTGGTGATGGGGGGTGGCGGCTGAGCCGCAGCGTGGTGGTGGTTCGGAGGTTGTTGGCCAGAGATGGTCGTGGTGGTGTGGATGGTTCGGAGATGGTGGGTCGTGGAGATGGCAGCCATGGAGGCGGTAAGGAAGGTGTTGTAGAGAGTGGTGCACGTCGGTTATTGGAGGAGGAGGCCGACGACGGCGGTTGGTGATGAAGTGAGCGACGGGTGGCCGGAATCTGGCCGGGATCTGGCCGGAAAAATGGTGGAGGCGCCGAAAATGTAGAGGTGGGAAGGGAGGTGTGTGTATGATTTGTATAAATAAATAAAAACCCTATCTTCTTCTTATTTATACTCCAAAAGATAAAAATCAAAATGTAAAGTTTATAATACTTGAGGGGTGATGATGAAAATATTACCACAGGGACTGAAAATGTAACTTTTGGTAAATAATGATTCGGGACTCGTTTGGACTAGTTAACGATTGAATTAAATTACGAAAGTTACGCCATTGTTTTCCAAATAGTTTTTCCTATAAAATTGAGTATCCACTCGACTACATTTTATAAATGTGTTTATAAAATTTATTTAAAAATCATTATAATTTATTTGATACCATTGGGTGTCGCGGGTAAACTTTGTCCGTAAAAATTAAACTTTATTTTGAACATTCGCGTTTTTAACTAAACGTTTTTAAATAAATTAATAAAGAATTTATTAACTATTTTTATTTAATAAAAAGTGATAAATATAAATTTAATTATTTTCATGTGTCGGTACGCGTTGTCTTCAAAATTTTGCGAGGCTATTTTAGTCATTTTCTGTTTGGTTTCAGGTCTCGGGTAAAACTGGAAAGTTGTCTGGAATGTCGGTTTACATCAATTTGCTTTAGAGTTCAAGTTGTGAAAACATTTAACGGGTCATTTTTGATAAACCAATTTAGGAATAAAATATAGCTTCTCGTTTTCAAGTCAAATAAGTTAGAAAAAATAAATTTGCAAATGAGCGATAATAATCGTAATAATGATTTATTATTTAAATACGTTTCAAAAATTTACCGGCTACGCAGTAATCGTTTTTATGTGACCGTAAAATGTCAAAACTCAAAAAGTCAAGTCGGAACCAAAAAGTCAAAGGGTAAAATAGTAATTTAAAATTCTGAAAATTTCGGGTTGTGACAAAAATAACTCTGCATGAATTTCATCAAGAAAATTTCACAGTGCGTGGAGACGTCAGAATTTCTCCTAACGACGTCAAAGTATCAAAGGGACGACGTCATAGATTTTGGTGATGACGTCACAGTAGCCGACACTGAGAAGCCCATAGAAGATTATGCGGGTTCACGACGTCACGATTTGTATGGGACGACGTCATGACTTAAACTCTATATATAGAACCCTTGTTTTTTTGTGTGAAAAACTTTGGGGAAACGTATAGAAGTTGTAAGTAAGCCGTGAAGCAGGTACTTATGTCGTTTTTAGGGTTTCTTAACCCTTGTGTATTCATCATAACTACATGTTTAATTGAAGTGAAGTTCTTTATCCATTTTAATCACTCAATATGTCTATGTGTTGTTTGATTAATTGTTCTTCGCTTTCAATTAACATGCTTGGCTAAATCTAAATTGTGTTTGCTTATGATAGCATGAAACCTAGTTAATTATCCATTTTATTATTGCTTTTTGTTAATGGTGTGCGCGTTAGGCTTTAGAAAACTAGCTATAAGATATTACATTAGCATAGACGTCTAGGAAAATGCGATTAGGTTAGAGGAAGCCCATCAATAGTCTTCATACTACTTTGTCATTTTGGTGGATTTCGAATTAAGTATTTAATACTTACACATTACATTAACGAGGGTGACGGGCAATAAAATAAGAGAGATTAACTAGGGAGTAGTGCATGATTAGGTAAACACAGTTCTTTAACCATACGAGTTTTTCATCACCTTTACTTTTCTGCAATTAGTATAGATATAAGAGTAGTTAATTAGTCTAATCAACCCCCTTTCAAACCCGAGATTTTACTTGCTTTATAAAAAACATAAAACCCAAAAATAATCTTTTCTCAACCTCTAGACCTTTTTTTTGAACAGCTATTTTATTGATAATAAACTAGCAAAAAGCTAGCAACTACAAAGAAATAAGATGCGGATTTTTGAGCCAATCGTTCTAAGCAAACGACGCTTTACATCTATACCGACACCAATTATAAGACTTACACACTACATCATCAAAAAACAACGCCTTCGTTGGAGCCTTAGCCTCGAAAATAGTCTTGTTACTAAACGTCCATAGGTGCCACCACATAACGTAAAACACTCCTTCAAGCATCATTTTATTCTTATACGGTAAACGCAAATTCACAAATTCACCAGCCAAGCCAACCAACCATCGTATGATTCGAACTCCATATAAGGAACGTCCCACCAGCGAGTGATAAGGCGAACGGCTTGTCTAACCATGCAACACGAGAAGAACAAATGGCTAGACGTCTCCGCCCCCTTATCACAAATAGCACACATGATAGAATCAATATAAATACCTCGACGAGATATGTTAAACCTAGTTGGCAGCGAATCAGACTTGACCTTCCACGCATGAACATTCACCTTAATAGGCACATATTTAATCCATCGAGTTTTATAATCAACCACCGGAATCGATTTATCGTCAATCAATTTTCTAACCGAAGCCACGGAAAAATCTCCCGAACTCTCCAACGTCCAAGTCCATCTGTCAGATATAGGAGCTAAAATGACATCATTCACCAAAGCAACAATCTCATCGAATTGTTCTTGTTCCACACCCCCTCTCGGCGCTCTACGAAACGAAAAAGCCAAACTGGGTTGCGCTACTTTCATCCCAACAGTAATTGATTTACTAGATTCAAGAGCATATATACGCGGATACCGATTTTTAAGCGTGCCACCTTCACTCCACATATCCTCCCAGAAAGATGTTATTTGCCCATTCCCAAGTTTAATACGCATAAACTTAATTAAGTCAATACCTTTATTCAACAAGGCATTAGTTTCGTGAACAATATTCATCCAACAAGACTTAGATCCAGCTCTCGTGATCACTCCCATTTTACCGTCATCCCCATGAATCGCCTTAATAACCCTTGCCCATAAAGAAGAATCTTGCGTATAAAACCTCCACACCCATTTGAACATTAACCCTCTATTCAAAGCATATAAACTTGATACACCAAGACCTCCTCTTTCTTTAGGAGCTAAAACCTTCTTCCAATTAACCCATGAGGCTTTCTTACTGTTGGAATCATGCCCATTAAAGAAATGGCTACGGATCGACTCTAACGTACGAAGCACACCCGAAGGGACTTTAAATATAGACATATGGAAAATAGGCATCGATCCTAAAACCGACTTTAATAACGTAAGCCTACCTCCAATTGACAATGTTTTCATCTTCCATTTAGAGAGACGTTTCTTAACCCGTTCTACAACCTCATTCCACGCATGCACCCGAGACATAGAGCCACCCACTATCAAACCGAGATATAAAAACGGAGGTTTAAGAATAAGGCACCCAAGTTTCAGTGCGGCCCTCTTAACCTTATCACTATCCACATAAACACCCATAATTTTACTCTTGCTCATATTAATTCTTAAGCCAGACGCCCTATAAAAACACTCGAGAACATGCACTAAAGTAGAAATGTTACTCTCACACCACTGTCCTACAAAAACCGCATCATCCGCGTAGAACATGTGAGAAATATTCACCGAGGCGCCTAATTTAATTCCCTTAAACATTCCCGCGTCCACCACCCGTTGAAACGATAAATGTAGGCTTTCCATGATTAAAATGAACAAAAACGGGGATAACGGATCACCTTGTTTTAGCCCTTTGCAGAATTGGAACTCCTCCGTCGGGCTACCATTAATTATAATAGATCCTCTCGAAGACCTAAGGCAACATTGTATCCACTTACGCCACTTTTCTCCAAAACCAAACTTACTTAGAACGTCATCCAAAAAATCCCACCGAACCGAATCATAAGCTTTCTCAAAATCTACCTTGAAAATTAAAGACTGTTTCTTTTTCACCTTGCACCACTGGAGCACTTCATTAAGAATAAACGGGCCATCTAAAATCTGCCTATCTGCAATAAAAGCAGATTGCACCTCATTAACAATATCACCCAAAACACCAACAAGACGATTCGCCAGAATTTTTGCAATGATTTTGTACAAGCTCCCAATAAGACTAATAGGTCTAAAGTCTTTAACTAAATTAGCACCCGGAATTTTTGGAATCAACGCAATAAAGGACGAATTGCATCCTTTAGGAATATCTTCGTATGTAAAGAAATGTTTCACGGCATCGTACACATCACTTTCAATAATGTACCAAAATCGACGGTAGAAACCGAAAGTGAAACCATCAGGACCCGGAGCTTTATCCGTCCCACAATCCCACACCGCCCTCTTGATTTCGTCATTGGTCACCTCACTCTCCAACTCCGTCCTTTGTTCCGATGATAGACTCTTCTGATATTTCATCTTAATAAGGGCACGCCTAGGATCAGGTTTACAAAACCTTTTACTAAAGTGATTAAAAAATTCCTGCTTTACCCTGTTTAGATTATCGATCCAGATTCCATCAATCATGATACCCCAAATATTAAGAAGATTACGTTTTTTGTTAAGCATGCCATGAAAGAAACTAGAGTTCTCATCCCCTTCAACTGACCATTTAACTTTAACCTTTTGTGCCGTTTCTAAAGAATGTAGTTTATGACTTTGAAGATTATTAACAATCTCCGCTCTTTTATTAACAACCTCCTTGTTACCATCACCATTATCAATAATCGTTTCCACATCCTCAAGATCGACCTTGTATTTTGCTTTAACGTTTTTCACACATAACATATTCGTTTTATTCCATTCCCGAATCTTAGTTTTAAGGTATTTTAACTTTCCCATAATGTTAATCATCGCATTAGACTCATCACGCGGGCACTCCCTCTACGCATCTTCTATAATTTTAGAAAATCCTTCCATTTTAAACCAGTAATAAAAAAATCAAAACGGGGTCGGACCATAATCAAAATGAGATTCACGAAGTAAAATAGGACGATGATCAGAAAGATAACGCTCCAAAGTAACAGCAGTGATATTCGGCCAAGTACTCAATAAACTTTCAGACACAAGAAATCTATCTAACTTACTCATCTTTGTTGCGGACTTGTGACTCCACGTAAAGGAACTACCACCTAAAGAAACCTCAACCAATCCCGCATTCGTAATGAACGAGTTAAACATATTAGCGCCTTAAACATTAAACACCAAACCGAACCTATCTGATTTATACCTAACCTCAAAATCACCCATAATAACCACCTATCCTTTCCATTTACCAATCTCACGAGTCAAATAATCCCACAACAACTGTTTATCTTTAAAATCATGCGGAGCATAAACCGCAATCATGAGAAGATCCTGACCAGTTAGACGCCACACACCTTGAACCATAACGAAGTACGAGACTTAAGGCGCAAAAACTATTATAGATTTATGAGATTAATATCATAGTTTAATAATAATATAGTAGTAATTATAAATTAAATTCAAGCAATCCAATCCAAAAAATTATTAATCTAATCATAGCATAAATCTCAATTTTAGAAAAATCCCTAAACACTCAAAAAACTCGCCGCCCTAATATCGGCGATCTTATCACAGCTATAACGAAGCTATTTGCAGCTTCACGTCCGTAGATACTGGTTACGTGAACGACTCGCCGCCCTATAGCGCCTTTATCACGCAATATGACGCTATATTATCACGTCACGTCTAAGAACGTTTCGTAACGTGGAGGTCAAAACCACAAGACCCCTATCTGCGCAGCCATGGCGCCGCTTTATAGTAAACCGCTATTTAGAACGCTGGATAGTATATAGAGGACGGACAATGTTATACCTCGACACTACACGCCGTGTAAAGTCTTTCTATCACATAGCAGAGGTTTCATTAGCCGAGTAAAGATAGAATTCAAATTTTAGTTTTAACCATCACTTTATTAAACACTTTTTTTTTAGAATCAGTTTTATTACCTTGTCAAAAATCCTACTTTTAGAGGAAAACACTACTTTTAACATAGAGAATATTTGCAATCAATACCTGACGAAAGAGCTTAACAATCACACACATACAATTCACTTCTCAACAATGACTCAAACACACAAAAACTTCATGTCCGAGAAAGACTCCAGTTTATAAGAAACAAAGACCAATATTCCAACTAAGAAAAACAACTTGAAACACAAAATTCGACTCCAGCTACCGCAAGACATCTCTTCTCTAGGCAACAAGGGTGCTAGCAGTGGTTGACTCGCTGAAAACAGAAAACTATAGTTAGTATGCATTAAAAAAAGAGTTGTCAAAAGCTCAATCGTATCTAATAATCAAAACCGACAACAACATTCAAGGAGAACACACACACACAATGACTCTAATGACTACACACGACCTAAACTCATTGTTGTCTCACATAAGAGAAAGTGGGTATTTTATTTTAAACTTAAAGTGGGTCATCTTGTGGGGACCACTTTCTCTTATGTCGTGGGGACCACTTTCTCTTATGTGAGACAAAGTGACTAGTCATGTTGAGCTCAACATTAGAGGATCCTCATCCAACTTTTAAATAAGTTATACAGTACTAGAATACACTTGTTGCTAAAACTGGAACCATAAATAGTATAGAGAGATATCTAAAGCTTTACATGAGATAGCAAATAGAAGAAAAAGCTATTCGCTAGAGAGAAAAAGAAGTTTAAGAAAAAGTAAGGTTCTAATTTAAGTAATATGTACTTCGTGCACACTACATAATTGCATTACAATCGACTTTCTACCAAAAAAAGACCATAAAACAAATCAGCAAAAACAGCAGGTTTGGAGCATAAACATTTCTAGTATAATGACTAAAAGATGCACACAAGGGGGACAACTATTCAATTTGCTAAAAAAACATATCTGCAACATGAAAGGGTAAAAAAGAAATTAGAGGAATCGGAACATACTATTTCCAGACTGGTGGAAGCTTCTTGGTCTTCTTGTAGTAACGGGCAAGACGATGGATCCTGCTCTCAACAAGAATCAACCTGAACTTGGAGTCCTTGTCCTTCCTGTTCCTTTCCAAGTGCTTTCTGATGGCAACAGCCTTCTTGATGAGGTGGTATAGATCCTCTGGGATCTCAGGAGCAAGTCCTGTCAAATTAAAGAAACACGTTAGAATTAAGTAATGAAATAGCTAATGAAAAGCACAACAAATATTAATAAGGTATACCATGAGCCTTGAGAATTCTGAGAATCTTGCTACCAGTAACACTGTTGACCTGAGCAATACCATGAGAATCACGAAGAATGACACCGATCTGCGATGGTGTAAGACCCTTCTTTGCAAACTTGCAGATACTGTCCTGAACCTGAAGAATTACATAAACCATTAACTACAGAATTAAATAACAGAAATACAATCTACTACAGCATTTTAAAAGACATATAGGATAAGGTTTGAGCACGAAGACAAAGAAAATGAAGAAAGCAATTGGAAACGACAAACTGAACCAAAAAAGACTGTAAATTACTACATACACCATCTGAATATCATCCAACATGCAATTCTAATCTAACATGATTTTAAAACAACAAGATGACAACAAATACAGAAAAAAGGTACAAGTGAGTGTTTGTCCAAGACTCTAAGCTCATATGACAATCCTACCAGCTTATCAAAAACTTTAAAAACTCAATCTCATTTGTGGGCTTAGAAGCTAATCCACTTGAGCTTACAAGCTTATAAAATTCATAAACTCAAAAAAATAAGCTCAAAACTGTAAACAAAAAAAATATCCTTGAGAACTTTTAAAATTTTCAATTAAGGGCATAAGCCCATCATATAAGCTTTAACAAATACCCATATAATCTAAATTTTCACTAGCAAATTCAACTGATAATATATTTGGCAGTCAGATATTATCCTAAGTTCTAAATGCCACAATACTCATCACATTCATACAAATAATTGTCCGTCAAACAATCAACTTATAAAGCTATCTAAAGATAAAATATCACAAACATCAACATAAAACAACATAAAAATAATAAGTTATAACATAAAAGAATTAAAAGAAAATGCATACATCCTGAGGAGAGATCTTCAACCAGCTAGGTGGAGTCCTCTTGTACGGCTTTGCTGATGCCGAAATACCCTTTCTGTTTTATTAAACAAACAATCACAAAATGTTCACTTTTGAGACATTAAAATGCAACATTAAGATAATATATAGATGACAAAAAAAGTACCCAGAACTGTGCATACGACCCATGATGACGGAGTTGTGGTGGTTACTGCGCCGCCGGAGAGCTGAACAAGATTGGTGTCAAAACCCTAACCCTAAATGGATATGCAAAATGTAGGCGGAATACTTATGGATCCATGCTCTTTATAGTATGGCTTTTTAGGGGTGTTTTGTTATAGGCCCAGTTTTTTATATCACTTGGGCTTACTGGGCTGCTTTCATTTTACATAAGCCATTTTATTTGGATTTGGGGTTTCATTGTCGGTTCTTTGTTTCGGTTATGGATGATGAAAAAATGAGTGGTTAGGATTAACCCATTTGTTTTTTTTTTGCCCTTGTTTTTTGAGGATCTCAACTCTTTTGTTAGAGGGGTGATAAATAGATCTACAAACTACCTAATTTTAATTATTTTTTTATTTAATTATGTAGATTTTTAGCATAAATAAATATCAAGCTTAAAAAATGTTATATATATTAGAAAAAAAATTAAGGTGTGTTTGATAGAAGGGAATAGAAATAAATGAATGGATTTAAAACCCACTGAAAATGTCTGTTTAGTAGGCCCATGAATGAAAAGAGGATATCAAACCTTCGGTTTTCGATTTTCAGTTTGGTTCCCATTTTGTCCAAACTATATCCAAATCGAAAAAACGAATATTTAACCCGGCTCAATTTTTCTCAGTTCAGTTCGATTTTGGTTTTCATTCCCTGAATTGTGAACACCCCTAATTTGGTTCAATGTGGACTGTTGACCTTAATCACGTATAGGCACAATGTGGTGTCTAAAGGTGGAAAACCGGACGGGTCGGGCGAGATCTGTACACGGGTACGGGCTTAAATAGGCACGAGTCAAAAGAGCTCATGTTATATAATCACTTTATAAAAGACCCAAAACGAAGAAAAAAATCCTCAAACTTAACTTCATAAATGGATTGGGACACATGGCTTGTAAAGTGTCAAGTAAATGAACTTTAGAGTGTTGTAGAAACGAATGTGTATAGTATCTTCAGGTATTCAAATGGATTGACGGGTTCAATCGTTACGACACCCTGATTTTCGAATATTTGGAATGTGTATTATACTAAGATGAAAATTCAATCGCAAGACATTTTCATTTATGCATTTGTTTGTTTCGTTATGTTTGTTTTAACATAATTGCATATATCTTTATATAAGTTTTAGTAAATCAATGATCACACTAAAATGGAGGGGGATTTGTTGGTGATTTTAGTGTCATCGACGGCCATTTAGGTAATGGTGATTTACTAGAGACCAATGAGGTTTTATGTTCGGCTCGGAAACAAGTTAGGAAAGTGTGGAGTGCACGCTTGTTGAGCTAACATCTAATCTATCAAGACAGGATAATCACAAAACACCCTATTTTCTAACAAACAAATAAAGTATTTGGTTGTGATCATGGCTGGAAATACTGTGAAGGATATGACAACGAATTTTGGGAAACTAAACAAGTTTAAGGGGCATGACTTTAGGCGATGGCAGAAGAAGATGCATTTCTTGTTGACGACGTTGAAGGTGGTTTATGTGTTGACTACACCGATG